>WNWK01002162.1:37500-224989 GCA_009830355.1 Cherax destructor | reverse complement strand
GTTCCGGCCAATATCCTGTTGGACTGCCCACTCTATCAACGAGCACGCAGAATTTACCTCCAACGACGTCTTCGCTCTGCGGCCCTTTCTTTACCTTCCCTTCTTGCAGATGGCCCCTCCTTTAATCCTGACTCTCTCATTGACTTTTTGACAGAAACTGACTTACTACACAAACTCTGAAGATTATACCTCTAGCACCTCCCTCAGTCCCTTCTACCTCGATCTCTTGCTACCCTCCTCCCCTGCACAATCCACCGTCATCTTGCACTCCATACCCTACTAATCGTCCATCTCCCTCTACAACCCACTCTCCCTGCATCCTACACAACCTGCAGCGCTGTAAAACCCCCTGTGGTTTAGCGCTTCTATTTGATTATAATAATAATCTCACCCGTGTAAAGATAACCTCTCACCCGTATAAAGATAACCTCTCTCACCCGTGTAAAGATAACCTCTCACCCGTGTAAAGATAACTCTCTCACCCTTTAAAGATAACCTTTTCACCCGTGTAAAGAAAACCCTCTCTCACCCGTGTAAAGATAACCTTTCTCACCCGTGTAAAGATAACCTTCTCTCACCCGTTTAAAGATAACCTCTCTCACCCGTGTAAAGATAACTCTCTCACCCGTGTAAAGATAACCTCTCTCACCCGTGTAAAGATAACCTCTCTCACCCATGTAAAGATAACCTCTCTCACCCATGTAAAGATAACCTCTCTCACCCGTGTAAAGATAACCTCTCTCACCCGTGTAAAGATAACCTCTCTCACCCGTGTAAAGATAACCTCTCTCACCCGTGTAAAGATAACCTCTCTCACCCGTGTAAAGATAACCTCTCTCACCCGTGTAAAGATAACCTCTCTCATCCATGTAAAGATAACCTCTCTCACCCGTGTAAAGATAACCTCTCTCACCCGTGTAAAGATAACCTCTCTCACCCGTGTACTCTTATGTCCAAGTGATGATAACACTATCTGGCCCATGTGAAGATAATATTATCTGGTAAATTTAAAGATAGCATTATCTGGCACATGTGAAAATAACATTATCTGGTCCATTTAAAGATAGTGCTATCTGACACATGTTGTGAGGTTAACACTCTATGTTGCTAACTCTCTAACTCGGTTATTGACATAGAAATTATTGGTAGCAGCACTTGCAAGTCTTTCACCAGGGAGTCTTAGTTACCAAGACCTGACACTTCTTGTACCACGTGTCACTTCTTGTACCACGTGTCACTTCTTGTACCACGTGTCACTTCTTGTACCACGTGACACTTCTTGTACCACGTGTCACTTCTTGTACCACGTGTCACTTCTTGTACCACGTGACACTTCTTGTACCACGTGTCACTTCTTGTACCACGTGTCACTTCTTGTACCACGTGTCACTTCTTGTACCACGTGTCACTTCTTGTACCACGTGTCACTTCTTGTACCACGTGTCATGCGTGTAACTTCCCACATGTAACTTCCTCTTATGCCGTAATCGCTGCCACTTCCCTTGTTGCATCACCAAGATCACGTGATCACAATACATTATTTTACACTCACTACAATATATTACGGTGCTTCACTAAGAGAGTAACTTTCTCTGGGACAAACATTATAATGTATAATAATAATAATAATATCTTTATTTCTACAAGTACATGTACAAGGTATACAGTCCTAGCTGACATCAATGACATACTACTATATAGAAAGTCCCTTGTTATGCTGAGCATTTCGGCCAAATTAGGTCAATTTTGTCCCAGGATGCGACCCACACCAGTCGACTAACTCCCAGGTACCCATTTTACTGATGGGTGAACATAGACAACCGGTGTAAGGAAACACGTCCAATGTTTCCACCCCTTCGCCGGGAATCGAACCCGGACCCCTCACCGTGTGAAGCAAGAGCTTTTACCACCAGGCCACGGGGCCTGGTAAATTGATTGAATGACCATCAATCCTTTCTCTCTTTTCCCGGGACTGTTAGGTTAGGTTAGGTTAGGACAAGCGTTTCCTGACGCGGGTCTGTGTCATATGACCCACAGCTGGAGCTTTTGGTCATCTGACCGAAGCCTTCCGCTGGCTTACCGGTCCACCCCTTTAAAAGTGATGGTCAATTATAACCATTTAGTTCATTGCGAGTGGAAAGAGGCTTCCCAGGCTACATATTGCTCCCATTCTCACTAATACCGCGACCTGATCCCTGACTCCTCATCCTGGTGGACTCCCAGACTCCTGACCCATCCACATATAACCAGTTCAAAGATCTTTGTTTAAACTACCAATGGGATTAAAATAATCGTATGCCGCATTAGAATGCGAAGATAACATTATCTGGCCTATGTTAAGATAACGTTATCTGGTCCATGTAAGGATAATGCTATCAGGCCAGTGTGAAGATATTATCCGATCCGTGGTAAGATTGTACTCTTCGAGCCTGACCCATGGCCGGGCTCCGGGAGTAGAAGAGCTCTAGGAACTCATCAAAGATATATATATGTGAAGATAACACTCCCCGGCACATGTGTGCACGGCAGGATAGTCACCTGTGTCTTATATTCCATATGTTACTCTGCTCATCTGCCTTCTGTATATTTTGACCGTGACCTTGACATTGATTCCTTCCTCATTCTACCTCTTCTACCCAAATCTTGATACGTACCTCTCTTTCCCCCCTTCCTCTCCTTTTCTTTCTCTGTCTCTCTCTGTCTCTCTCCCTCAGTTCCTCTCTCTCTCTCCCTGAGTTCCTCTCCCTCCTCGTTCCTCTCTCTCCTTCACCATGTATTTCTCGACCTCTCGTCCCCTCCCCCAACTCTCACTAATCCAATGTTGTTGATAAAACCCGACACCACCGCAGGTTGTCAAACTTTGATCCCCACTCTGGCAAGGGTGTATGACTCTCTCTCTCTCCCTCAGATATTCACTTTTATTTTGCCATGAATAATGAGCCCTGTGGTTTAATTCACATAATCTTAAGTCTTTTAAGTATACCTCTGCATTTTCCTAGTCCAGTTGCTTGCTTGGCTAGGTCTGGGTTCCACACCTGTGCTGCATACTCGAGGGCATGGGATGAATTGATGCCTTGCTCTGGTTTCTAAATGCCGTAGTTTTGTTGGTAGGTTTGAGTACACTGTGGCTAAGGTGGGTATGGCTGTGAATTTGCTAATGCAAGACTGCAGGTTAGAGTCCCAGTTTACCTGACCGCTCCTCCTTGGCCCGGCTGAGTTTCGGGCGATACTGGACCATTATCGGTTCAGAACGGAGCGAAACGTCGTCTAAAGTTGCCTCTCGAAATACTGAATTTTTCAGTCACGATATTATGAATTTCATTCCCCATCTGACATTATTATTATTATAAAACTCATATGCAACAATTGGGTATCTATTGCAGAAACGTGAACAGAGAAATGTGTCGGCAATAAAAATACCCAAGTGCTACATATGTGTCTTATTCTACAGCTTATCGGTGTTGTTCACTGTTAAGGATACTTCCTAGTTCTTTAAGCCTTCTTACGTATGTGTTTGTAAGGCAGTTCAACATCGTCTGTGAACACTGTGTGCCAGTCTGTCTTTGTTAATGTTATGGTGACACTCATGAACAGCTCAGGATATTCAGTTCTTAAGACGTAAATAAGTTTCGCCATTAGAACTGATAAAGCCACTGTCATGATATCTTGTATATATTTCATCTCTTTGATAATACGACCTTGCTAGTATCTTCGTTATTAGCTAAATCGAAGCTACTGGATCTTGGTATTATTATCCTATTCATCCTTCATCATAACTCAGTATTATTTTACCACTACGGTATATATTTAATATATCTGGCTGAGTGTTATAGGTAAAGCATGTAACTGCCAGTTCACAGTTCACTCATGTTTGGTCGTGACGTCACGAGTTGGCGCCAAATAGTTATATCACTTGATCCGACGTGACTTGTGGGGCACTAGGATTTGTTTAGGGAGAGTCTCACTTGACTTAGCAGAGAGAGAGTACTTATTCTCTGATACTGTAGCCATTCTCACGCCATTATCTAGCCTGGACGTGGGAATACGCAGCCACTTGATCATTGGATTTTGATTGTGTTTACTGTGTAAGCCAGAACTGTTCTACTGAGTGATACCCCAGTGAATTATTGTTGAAAATACGGCCAGTCAGAAACCATATTTGTGTTTATCGTGCATTGTAGTATTTTCTTATTGTACTTCATTAATACTGAAGATTCAATGTTTAAGAATGTGTTAACTTCCTTTAGAAACTTAAAGGAACCTTAAACAGTGTATATATATTTATAGCATAATTATCAAACAAAAGCTAATTCTAGTTTAATTAAATTAAATCGATTTTTGTTTGAAGTTTCCATTTCCTATTTGATACAACACAAGGAAGGAATATTGATCTATGTTACGAGTTAAAAAGCACTCTATACTTTGCCCACTCGTAATAGCCACTGGTGGAGAAACGTCTCCTTCAGTGCCCTAGCTGTACACAAGTGTCCTTATCCACAGGAGGCAATCCTCGTTGGCTGGATCTGCAGCTCAGTGACCAGTGTTCTGCGTACATTAAAATGACCTGGGTTCTGTTCTCCGACGGGGGAAGACGTACTAGAGGCTGTCCTTGCATCTGTGGCCCCTGTTCACATTGGTTAAGAAACACACGTGAGGAAAAACTAGGGAATATTTACTAGAAAACGTTTCGGTCCTGGGACCTTGATCACTTCTGATAAACATGACCCAGTGTTTGCTCAGGCGTCTTAACCAACACGTGATCCTGGGTGTTAGTCGACTACTGTAAGTCTCGTCTCTCCAACGAAACTAAGTCACAACGCTTGTTTTTCTTAGGTTGTCCCGAGGCAATAACTCTCAGTGTGATAACCTGAAGAAGTGTCTTTTAAGCTAGAGATAAAGTCTGATAACCACTCTTGTGGTTATCTTTACCAGTATGCTATCTTCTGTCTTTGGGATATTTATGCCGGTTTGCCTCTCAGAAGTGTCAAGCCTTCACGTGGAACTGTGTTGATCTCACACCTGAGCAATATTCAATGACGGAGGATCGAGTCTTCCGCAGTTCTTGCAACAAATAACCTCCAAGGATTTAGCGCTTATATAAAAAAAAATCTACGTTAATGAGTCATATGTTTGTGTTTAAATCTTCCTTCAACTTTTTCAGAGTTCGTGATATATATATATATATATATATTTATATGTGTGTGTTTGTCGTGCCGAATAGGTAAAACTGGTCAATTAGCAAGAACTCATTTAAAATTAAGTCCTTTGTAAAAAAATCTCTTATACGTTTAAAGATGTATTTTTTTTATTATTGCCACGTTAATTTCGTTGAGGCTATCATAATATCAATGATTGTGCACCCAGGCACTGTTGTGCCTGGCACTGTTGTGCCTGGGTGCACTTCCTGTAGTCTCCTCTCCCTCCCTCACTCACTCCAGTGGAAATAAATGGTATAAAATACCGACACAATGGAAATATAAACACATAAGCAGTATAATGTGATCCTTTATTGACAACGTTTCGCCCACACAGTGGTCTTTATCAAGTCACAAACAGATCTACCTGGATAAAAAAAATACATGAGTATTTATATGGATTTAGTCAGGTGGAGAAGAGTGTCACATGCAGCATTCTCCACCTGACTAAACATTCTCCACCTGACTAAACATTCTCCACCTGACTAAACATTCTCCACCTGACTAAACATTCTCCACCTGACTAAACATTCTCCACCTGACTAAACATTCTCCACCTGACTAAACATTCTCCACCTGACTAAACATTCTCCACCTGACTAAACATTCTCCACCTGACTAAACATTCTCCACCTGACTAAATCCTATAAATACTCGTGTATCTTTTATCCAGGTAGATCTGTTTGTGACTTGATAAAGCCCACTGCGTGGCGAAACGTTGTCAATAAAGGATCACATTATACTGCTTATGTGTTTATATTTCCACTCACTCCAGTGAAGACGGTCCTCTTGGAACGTATTTGCTGTGACATCCTCCTCTTTTCTGCAATTTTGCAAGCTCCTGATGTGCTGATTGCAACACGAAAGGCCCACAGCTATCATTCAACTCCCCCCGTGGTTGTTTTGCATCCTGTATCGCTTGGTTTGCGATATTTGCATATATATATATATATATATAATATGTCGTGCCGATTAGGTAAAACTGGTCAATTATCAAGAACTCATCTAAAATTAAGTCCTTTCTAAAATTTTCTCTTATACATTTAAAGATATATTTTTTTTCATTTATGTTAATGTAAAAAATTATAATTTTGTACCAAGAGAAACTTTGAAAACCTACCTAACCTTATTACAACAAACCCAATTTAATTTAGCCTAACCCAACTAAATATATTTTAGATACGTTAACATTAATTTAATAATAAACAAACACAATGAAATATATTTTTTTCGTTATGTTCAGAATGATTTTGGCGAAATTATTGCAGACACAAATTTTCACTTGTCTTATATGGCAAGGTGAGCGTTGCTATTTAAGCCAAAATCGCAAGTTTTACCTAATCGGCATATATTAATATATATATATATATATATGAATTTATCTCTAAAGATTAAGGTAGAATAAAACATATTAAATTTCCTTAGTGTGCTGGATCAGTGTATTGTTGGTGGCAGCATCTCCGAGCGAGAGCCCTGGCTGGTGATCACTGAGCAAGTCTCTGCCCCTCAACATCCACTAGTTGCTTTCTTATTCTGTCGTCCAGTTTGCATGGGATGCTTGTCAGGAATACTGAGGAGCAGCTCTCTTGTTTCTAGTGTTTTATATAAGAGCTGGGCAGGTGGTTTGTTCAGGCTGCCACTCCCTCATTCACTATCCAGGGTGACATTTTGTCTGGACATATTGCTTCTGATACAAGTCTGTTTTCCCCTCAAGTTTACTTTTAACTTCTGCTAGTTTGGAATATGATAATGGTATGCAATACCGATAAGTTAAGTAAGACATAGTTGCAACAGTTAGGTATCTTGATTCCAAAGAGTTTCGCCTATACAGTAGACTTCTTCAGTCGAATACAGAGGCAGATGTAATCATTCCATCACCTTTGAAGACCAAATATTCAATGGTGATGGACTGATTACATCTGCCTCTGTATTAGACTGAAGAAGTCTACTGTATAGGCGAAACGTTTTGGAATAAAGATACCTAACTGTAGCACATGTGTCTTATCAATATGCTAGTTTTTTCTAGTTTATCCTCCCTTTTATGTTTATTAAACTGCAATAAGTCGTTTTGAGTAGTAAATTGCAGTGTTTTTCTTTTAAGTTTCCATATTCTTATTTTTTATTTCCATGTGAAGGTCTTCGACTTTTTTTTAATAGTTCAAGCTTAGCTATGGTGTTCTTCGACCTTCATTGGTTTAGCGCCTAGTTAAGATAATAATTATAATGTGGTGGTTTTCCTGATGTGACAGTAAGATATTATCATCATGGGGAAGCGACAAACCCGTAGGAATCGTACAGTGTCTGGGGAATGAGACGGGGAATCAGGTTTGACCACCTTGATGGGGAGTGATGAGGGACATGTACATAGTCTTAATTTTTGCTTTGGATCTGCATGTCTTCTTCCCCTCCTCCCCCCTCCCCCCCACCACACACAAGTGCCGTATAATTCCTGCGGGTTTAGTGCTCCCCATGATAATAATAATCAACTTCTGCCACGTCATTTTGTTATGTCTTTCCACGTTACTTCTAATTCTAATGTATTTATTCCTTATTCTCTTGCTTTCTGATGTGTTACATTCTCTGTGATTTATGTATGATCTCTGTTTGTGAATGTGTACTGATGTATGTTGTTATACTTTATGTATGATCTCTGGTTTCTGAATGTGTACTGGTGTATGATGTCATACTTTATGTATGATCTCTGGTTTCTGAATGTGTACTGATGTATGTTGTTATACTTTATGTATGATCTCTGGTTTCTGAATGTGTACTGATGTATGATGTTATACTTTATGTATGATCCCTGGTTTGTGAATGTTGTTTTCTTTTACTGTTGTTTAAGCGAAGCATTTTTTTCTCTTGGTCATTGATGTGTTTCCTTCTGGTCAGAGATGAATCTAACTGATGTTCACAGCATCCTCAGATGATGATGTCCAGTACTTCTTGTAGTGATGTCCATCACCTCTTGTGTTGCTCAGTGTGTGTACTCACCTATTTGTGGTTGCAGGGGTCGATTCACAGCTCCTGGTCCCACCTCTTCACTGGCCGCTACAAGATCCACTCTCTGTTCCGTGAGCTTTATCGTATCTCAACTTAAAGCTATGTATGGATTCTGTCTCCACTACATCACTGTCAAGATTGTTCCACTTCCTGACTGAAGGAATACTTCCTAACATCCCTGCGACTCATATGAGTCTTCAACTTCCAGTTGTGACCCCTTGTTGTGTCTCATCTCTGAAACATCCTGTCCCTATCCACCTTGTCAATTCCTCTCAGTATTTTGTATGTTGTTATAATGTCTTCCCTATCCCTCCTGTTCTTTAGTGCCGTCAGGTCAATTTCCCTTCACCTCTCCTCGTAGGACATGCCCATTAGCTCTGGGACTAGTCTTGTTGCAAATCTTTGCACTTTCTCTAATTTCTTGAAGTGCCTGACCAGGTGTGGGTTCCATACTGGTGCTACATATTCCAATATGGGCCTCACGTACACGGTGTACCGAGTCTTGAATGATTCCTTACTCATGTGTCGAAACTCGGTTGTTAGGTTTGCAAGGCGCCCATATGCTGCAACAGTTTAGTTGATGTGCACCTCAGGAGATGTGCTCGGTGTTATACTCACCCCAAGATCCTTTTCCTTGAGTGAGGTTTGCAGTCTTTGGTTCCCTAGCCTGTAGCCTGCACTTTGTCTGCGGTCTTCTTTGACCTTCCTCAATCTTTATTACTTTGCACTTGGTGGGATTAAACTCCAGGAGGCAGTTGTTGGACCAGGCTTGCAGCCTGTCCAGATCCTTTGTAGTCCTACTTGATCCTCATCCGATTGAATTCTTCGCATTAGCTTTGCATCGTCTACAAACAGGGACACCTCCGAACTATCCTTTTTGTCATGTCTTTCACATATACCAGAAACAGTACCGGTCCTAGGACTGACCCCTGTGGAACCCCGCTCGTCACATGCACCCACTCCGACACCTCGTCATGTACCATGACTCGTTTCCTAACTGTCAAATATTTTCTCATCCATTGCAGTGCCTTTCCTGTTATACCTGCCTGATCCTCTAGCTTTTGCACTAATATTGTGCGGAACTGTGTCGAAAGCCTTCTTACAGTCCAAAAAAATGCAATCTACCCACCCCCTCTCTCCCTCTCTTGTCTTACTTCTGTCACCTTGTCGTAAAACTCCAGCAGGTTTGTGACAGGATTTCCCTTTGTGTGTATGTATGTGTGTGTGTGTGAGAGAGAGAGAGAGAGAGAATATCAGCCGTCAGCCTTCCCAGGAACAATACCTATTAATGAGTCTTACTAAATCATTCAACAAGATTCTTCATGACTCATTACCCAGCTGTACTCGAGGGAGAACCCAGTAATAATTATAGAGGTGTTCTAGCGTATTTCCAGTGCTGCCTTCCGTCTTTCACCAAGACTGTGTCATGCTAACTGCTAGTTAGGTCACTCACTGAGGGAGACTGTGTCATGCTAACTGCTAGTTAGGTCACTCACTGAGGGAGACAGTGTCATGCTAACTGCTAGTTAGGTCACTCACTGAGGGAGACAGTGTCATGCTAACTGCTAGTTAGGTCACTCACTGAGGGAGACAGTGTCATGCTAACTGCTAGTTAGGTCACTCACTGAGGGAGACAGTGTCATGCGTCCTGCTAGTTAGGTCACTCACTTAGGGAGACAGTGTCATGCATCCTGCTAGTTAGGTCACTCACTTAGGGAGACAGTGTCATGCGTCCTGCTAGTTAGGTCACTCACTGAGGGAGACAGTGTCATGCGTCCTGCTAGTTAGGTCACTCACTGAGGGAGACAGTGTCATGCGTCCTGCTCATTTGGTTAAGATGCTGTCATGAATATTCACATTAGAAATATTTATTTATTCTTAAGTCAATGTTTATATGCATCACAAGGTCATGAAGATTTGGGAAGGAGCAAGAAGACCGTAAACGGGATATAGACTAAGGGAACAGAGGCATCAGACTTCACTCAAAGAGAAAGACTTAGGGTGGGCATAATGCCCAGTATAACGCCAGAGACTCACTTCAGCCAAATAACCTCTGCAGCCAATGCTCGTCTGGTAAATCTAAGAGTAGCCTTCAAGAATCTCAACAAAGAGTCTTTCTGGGCTCTTTATACAATATACGTCAGTCCCATCTTGGAGTATGCAGCACCAGCATGGAACCCGCACCTGAAAAACTATGTTAAAGTGGAGAAAATTCAGAGATATGAAACAAGTCTTCTTCCTGAGTTAAGGTGTGTGAGCTACGAGAGGCTAAAGGAACTGTATCTAACAACAGTGTAGTGCAGACGAACCAGGGGAGACATGATAACAACATACAAAATACTTATGAGAATTGATAAGGTAGACAGTGATAGGAATGTTTGGGAAGTGAGAAACTGGAACTAGGGGACACTGCTGGAAGATAACGTCACAGATAGGTCACAGGGATGTTAAGAAGTATTTCTTCAGCCCCGGAGTGGTCGAGAAGTGGAATGATCCTGGTGAGGAATTAGTAGAGGCAGGTTCCATACATAGTTTTAAGAGTAAGTACGATGAAGCTCACCAGGCTACGAGAGATTGAATCTGGAGAGTGCCAAACTACGAGGCAGGGCCAGGAGCTGAGACCCAGCAACCCCAAATAGGTGAACACTCTCTCTCCGTCCCTCTCACCCTCTCTCCCTCCCTCTCACCCTCTCTCCCTTCCTCTCACCCTCTCTCCCTCCCTCTCACCCTCTCTCCCTTCCTCTCACCTTCTCTCCCTCCCTCTCACCATCTCTCCCTCCCTCTCACCCTCTCTCCCTCCCTCTCACCCCTCTCACCCTCCCTCTCACCCTCTCACCCTCCCTCCCTCTCACCCTCTCTCACTCCCTCTCACCCTCTCTCCCTTCCTCTCACCCTCTCTCCCTCCCTCTCCCTCACCTCGGGTAAATTTGGAAGTGGATGAAATCAAATTAAAATTGCGTCCAGGTAAAAGAGAGAACTTTCCATTCATATAACTGTACTCTTGTGTGTCCACGCCAAGCCAGACTTTAATATTCATGTAAAAAAAGATTTTCAATTTACATTTTACAGTTTTTGTAAAAGCCTGAGCTTTACTGATTTACTGAATAATATTTGGGATACTAAAGTGAGTTTTTGTTATCAGTGAATTATTTAGCATTTTTCTTGATTTATTATTGTTTATGTGGAGTGACCCGTCCTTGATGGTGGTGGTGATGGTGGTAGTGTTGGTGGTGTCGTAGCTGGTGGTGGAGTGACCAGTCCTTGATGGTGGTGGTGATGGTGGTAGTGTTGGTGGTTGTTGTAGCTGGTGGTGGAGTGACTAGTCCTTGATGGTGGTAGTGATGGTGGTAGTGTTGGTGGTTGTTGTAGCTGGTGGTGGAGTGACTAGTCCTTGATGGTGGTGGTGATGGTGGTAGTGTTGGTGGTTGTTGTAGCTGGTGGTGGAGTGACCCGTCCTTGATGGTGGTGATGATGGTGGTAGTGTTGGTGGTTGTCGTAGCTGGTGGTGGAGTGACCAGTCCTTGATGGTGGTGGTGATGGTGGTAGTGTTGGTGGTTGCCATAGCTGGTGGTGGAGTGACCCGTCCTTGATGGTGGTGGTGATAGTGGTAGTTTTGGTGGTTGTTGTAGCTGGTGGTGGAGTAACCAGTCCTTGATGGTGGTGGTGATGGTGGTAGTGTTGGTGGTTGCCATAGCTGGTGGTGGAGTGACCCGTCCTTGATGGTGGTAGTGTTGGTGGTTGTTGCAGCTGGTGGTGGAGTGACCCGTCCTTGATGGTGGTGGGGATGGTGGTAGTGTTGGTGGTTGTCGTAGCTGGTGGTGGAGTGACCAGTCCTTGATGGTGGTGGTGATGGTGGTAGTGTTGGTGGTTGTCGTAGCTGGTGGTGGAATGACCACTTGACCAGTGGCGGCTTGATGGTGGTGAGTGACAGTCGATGGTGGTGATGGTGGTTGTGTTGGTGGTTGTCGTAGCTGGTGGTGGAGTGACCAGTCGTTGATAGTGGTGGTGATGGTGGTAGTGTTGGTGGTTGTTGTGGCTGGTGGTGGAGTGACCAGTCCTTGATGGTGGTGGTGATAGTGGTAGTGGTGGTGGTTGTCGTAGCTGGTGGTGGAGTGACCAGTCCTTGATGGTGGTTGTGAAGTTGGTAGTGTTAGTGCTTGTCGTAGCTGGTGGTGGAGTGGCCAGTCCTTGATGGTGGTGGTGATAGTGGTAGTGTTGGTGGTTGTCGTAGCTGGTGGTGGAGTGACCAGTCCTTGGTGTTGGTGATGGTGGTAGTGTTGGTGGTTGTCGTAGCTGGTGGTGGAGTGACCAGTCCTTGATGGTGGTGGTGATGGTGGTTGTGTTGGTGGTTGTCGTAGCTGGTGGTGGAATGACCAGTCGTTGATAGTGGTAGTGTTGGTGGTTGTCGTAGCTGGTGGTGGTGTGACCCGTCCTTGATGGTGGTGGGGATGGTGGTAGTGTTGGTGGTTGTCGTACCTGGTGGTGGAGTGACCAGTCCTTGATGGTGGTGGTGATGGTGGTAGTGTTGGTGGTTGTCGTAGCTGGTGGTTGAGTGACCAGTCCTTGATGGTGGTTGTGACTGGTGATGGTGGTAGTGTTAGTGGTTGTCGTAGCTGGTGATTGTGGTGACTGGTGATGGCGGTAGTGTTGTTGATCGTCATAGCTGGTGATTGTGGTAGTGTTGGTTGTGGTTATAGTTTTTGTGGCGGTGGTGATAGTGGTGGTGGTGGTAGTAGTGGTGGTGGTCTACTTGGAGGGTGTTCCGGGGGTCAACGCCCCCGCCTGCCGGTCCATGACCAGGCCTCCTGCTGTATCAGGGTCTGATCAACCAAACTGTTACTGCAGGCCGCACGCATTCCAACGTAGGAACCCCCGTTTGGTCATGAACTCACTTTAGGCATCTTACTGGTTCCCTCTTGTAGACAGCCAAGGGTATGTATGAAGGAAGATTGTTGAATAGTCATTACCCTTATCGTACTGTCTCTTAGTGTACCTACTGCGCCCCTGCTTTTTACTGGGGTATATTGTATTGTCTGCCTATTGTTTTCCTCGGGAGTGATTTGTGTGTACAGATTTGGGACAAATCCCTCTAGAACTTTCCAGGTGTAAATTATGATGCATCTTATTCGCCTGCATTGCAGGGAGTACAGGTCAAGAGAGTTTAAACTTTCCCAGTAATTAAGGAGCGAAACTTCTTTGTACATTCTCTAGAATCTAGATCCTCAATTTCGCCTGCAATGAATGGGATTTTTAGTGTACAACAATATTCCATCCTAGAGAGAACAAGTTACTTAAAGACGATTGTCACTGGCTTAGCATCCCTTGTTTTGAAGGTTCTCGTTATCCATGCTATCGTTTTCCTGGCGGTGGTGATAATGACACTGTTGTGGTCCCTGGTGGTGGTAAGAGAAATGATGCGTGTCAGTAACAAGCTTCTCACAGCAGTTGTTTGATATGAAATTTATAGTTGGCAAAGGTACTTGTCGATAGACATTTGGTCTGTTGATTGTGTGGTGAGTGTGTGTCTGTGTGTGTCTGTGTGTGTGTGTGTACTCATCTATTTGTGGTTGAAGGGGTCGAATCATAGCTCCTGGCCCCGCCTCTTCCCTAACTGCTACTAGGTCCTCTCTCTCTCCCTGCTCCATGAGCTTTATCAAACCTCGTCTTAAAACTATGTATGGTTCCTGCCTCCACTACGTCGCTCTCTAGGCTATTCCACTTCCTGACAACTCTATGACTGAAGAAATACTTCCTAACATCCCTTTGACTCATAGGAGTCTTCAACTTCCAATTGTGACCCCTTGTTTCTGTGTCCCCTCTCTGGAACATCCTGTCTCTGTCCACCTTATCTATTCTTCGCAGTATTTTATATGTCGTTATCATGTCTACCCTAACCCTCCTGTCCTCTAGTGTCGTCAGGCCGATTTCCCTTAACCTTTCTTCGAAGGACAATCCCATTTGCTAAGGGACTAGTCTTGTTGCAAACCTTTGCACTTTCTCTAATTTCTTGACGTGCTTGACCAGGTGTGGGTTCCAAACTGGTGCTGCATACTCCAGTATGGGCCTGATGTATATGGTGTACAGAGTCTTGAATGATTCCTTAGTGAGGTATTGGAACGCTATTCTTAGGTTTGCCAGCCGCCCGTATGCTGCAGCAGTTATCTGATTGATGTGTGCCTCAGGAGATGTGCTCGGTATTATACTCACCCTAAGATCTTTTTCCTTGAGTGAGGTTTGCAGTCTTTGGCCACCTAGATTATACTCTGTCTGCGGTCTTCTTTGCCCTTCCCCGATCTTCATGACTTTACGTTTGGCAGGGTTAAATTCAAGGAGCCATTTAATGGACCAGGCTTGTAGCCTGTCTAGGTCTCTTTGTAGTCCTGCCTGATCCTCGACTGATTTATTTCTTCTCATTAACTTCACATCATCTGCAAACAGGGACACTTCCGAGTCTATCCCTTCCGTTATGTCATTCACATATACCAAAAACAGTACAGGTCCTAGGACTGACCCTTGTGGAACTCCACTCGTCACAGGTGCCCACTCTGAAACCTCGTCACGTACCATGACTCGTTGTTGCCTCCCTGTCAGATATTCTCTGATCCATTGCAGTGCTTTTCCTGTTACGTGTGTGTGTGTGTGTTTGTGTGTGTGTGTGCTCACCAAGTTATGGGTGCAGATGTCGATACTTAGCTCTTGGCCCCGCTTCCTTGATCATCTTGATCAGCATCACTGATTTCTGACCTCTTGGTCCTTCTCATATCTACTCTTGAAGCTGTGTATTGAGCTTGTTTCCACTACTGCCTTCTCCAAGTCATTCCACTTATCAACCTCCCTGAGACTAAAGAAATACTTCCTTACATCCTTATGACTCACCTGTGTCTTCATCTTCCACCTGTGTCTTCATCTTCCACCTGTGTCTTCATCTTCCACCTGTGTCTTCATCTTCCACCTGTGTCTTCATCTTCCACCTGTGTCTTCATCTTCCACCTGTGTCTTCATCTTCCACATGTGTCCCCTTCATCCCGGTCCTCTTAATTCAGTCTGTCCCTATCATCTTTATTATCAGGTTCCCTTAAAAAATTATATCGTAATTATGACTTAAACATGTTAGACACGTGTGTGAGGAGGCTGGATTTAAATGTAGGGTTACTGAATTACCTGGAGTTTACCTGGAGTCTCTTCCGGAGGTCAGTGCCCCCGCGGCCCGGTCCCAGACCAGGCCTCCTGGTTGCTGGTTTGATGGATCAAGTTGTGAGTGCCCGCCACCTGCAGTACAACGTATGCACCACAAGCTTAAACTGTGGGTAATTTTATGAGTAGGTTGGAGAAAGGTAGTTAGGTTTAGTTCCTCTTCTTATAGTTCATTCCTCTCAGTTCTGGTACTAACCTGGTTAGAGCTCTCTGTCAGGTGTGAGCTTCATGCTGGGGCCACGTACTCAATGACTGACCTAACATATGTCGTGTAAAAGGCTCTCAAGGATTCTTTATTCAGGTTGCTGAATGCTGTTTTGAGGTTTGCTAGTGTTATACGCTTTATATGTATTTCTGGCTCTATGATTAGTGTTATTCACTAGAGGTCCTTTGCACTCTGTTCTTCTCTTGACCTATGCTGTACTCTGTGCCCGGTCTGCTTTTGCCTTGTCCAGTTTACACGACCTTGAATTTGTTTGGGTTGAACTTGAGCAGCCACTTGTTTGATCACATCTGTAGTTTGTTGAGGCCTCTGTCTGGAGTTTATCAATGTCTTCTCTTGTTTTAGTGATTCTCATTAGTTTCACATCATCAGCAGTGACATACAGGATTCAGTCACCTCTGGTAGTGAGTGCGTTCACTTGTATTAGGAGCAGCAGTGGACCCAGTTATGATCTGTGCGGAACCCCACTCGTTACTTTCTCCTATTCTGATGTCTCATTCCTTACTGCTGGGTCATTTTACCGTGGTTGGCGAGGTTTGAGCGGCTTGGCCTAAGTACCCAGCACTAATCCCCGCATCCTCTGTCCTTCGGATTAAATAGCGGGGAATTTTTCCCCCCACTCGTCTGAATTTGCTGACGCTCCTGACTAGTAACATGGAAAGATTTATGAACATTAATTACAAAATGCGAAAAAATCCATTTAAAATAGTTTTACTTACGTTATGATTATGATTTATGTAATGTGAATAAAGTAGTCAGAGCAGCAAGTTGGTATTAATGGCGTAAAACTGATGGTGTAAAGCTGATAATGTTTATAATGGAATGTGTTTAAAGCTTTAAATAGCCAAAATGTTCTAGTGCTTTGTAAATGGAAAAGAAGAATCACTGTGCCTCTTAAGTCTGCGTTTTAACTCTGCCTGTTCATCTAGTTTCAGGACTGATCTCTGGTGTGGCACTGTGTCATGTACGTTCCTCTGGTTCAAGAACATACAGTCCTCCCAGCTCTTGTCTTTCTTGTTTCATCTCTCTGACTGTCATGCACATCCAGCATCCCTAAATCCATGTTAGATTTCTGTAAAGAATCAACTTTCTAATTGTTCCAGTAACCTAACCTTCCCATCATCTCCAGAGCTTCTGAGAGCAGAGATGCTGGGCTGTACTTCAGTGACTGTTTTCTCTCTTGTATACCGGGACTGTATCTACCCTTTTTTTCCAATTTTCTGGCACTTGAATGAAGTGACTGGATACCTTTGTCATTGCTTAACACATTGGCTCTGTTCCTTCTCTCAGTGCCCAGGAAAATATGTCATCTGGTCCCATCACTTATTTTTAAAACTCTCAGTAATTTCATTAATTCTTTTCTTGTGCAGATGATTTTAAACACCTGTGTGTTTGTGTTTGTGTGTGTGTGTGCGTGTGTCTGTGTGTGTGTGTATGTGCGTGTGTGTCTGTGTGTGTGTGTGTATGTGCGTGCGCGCACACGCGTCCGTTCGTAATTGTGAATTCAAATTCTAAAAAATTATGTTTTAAATATTTTAAGCGACACATTAAACTTTCATGGAGGAAGATATTTTGAATAATATTTTAGAGACGACCATAAACTGAGATGAAAGTAGATTACTGCGAGAGAGTGAGGGAGAGAGAGAGAGAGGAGAGAGGGAGAGAGACAGAGAGAGAGAGAGGGAGGGAGAGGAGAGAGACAGAGAGAGAGAGGGAAGGAGAGAGGGAGAGGAGCGAAGGAGAGAGGGAGGAGCCAGGGAGAAAGAGAGAGAGAGAGAGAGAGAGAGAGGAAAGAGGGAGAGAGAGATGAGCGAGGGAGAGAGGGAGGAGCGAAGGAGAGAAAGAGAAAGAGGAACGAGGGAGAGAGAGAGAGGAGCGAGGGAGAAAGAGAAAGAGGAAAGAGGGAGAGAGAGAAAGGAGAGATGGAGGCAGAGAGAGAGAGAGGAGGGAGACAGAGAGGGAGAAAGAGGAGAGAGAGAAAGGAGGGGAGGAGAGAGAGAGAGATGTAACAATTGTTATTTAATATTGCATTTTTAGGTTTATCATCCATAATCTCATTGCTTGTCTGAACGTCTGTTTGGTTGTCTGAACGTCTGTTTGGTTGTCTGAGCGTCTGTTTGGTTGTCTGAGCGTCTGTTTGGTTGTCTGAGAGTCTGTTTGGTTGTCTGAACGTCTGTTTGGTTGTCTGAACGTCTGTTTGGTTGTCTGAGCGTCTGTTTGGTTGTCTGAGCGTCTGTTTGGTTGTCTGAACGTCTGTTTGGTTGTCTGAACGTCTGTTTGGTTGTCTGAACGTCTGTTTGGTTGTCTGAGCGTCTGTTTGGTTGTCTGAGCGTCTGTTTGGTTGTCTGAACGTCTGTTTGGTTGTCTGAGCGTCTGTTTGGTTGTCTAAACATCTATTTGCTTATTTCCTTTTTCCACTGGGCCTCTTTAATAACTCTCTGGTATTTTCATTTCAATTTTGTTCCTAATTAACCATTGATCTCAGGTCCAAATTTTAGTAAATATTACAAACATCGTATTGCGAGGCCGCCGGCTACAAGTTATTGTCCGTAATATTCTTCGTCTATGTATGTTTTACTCAAGATGAAAAAATGATTTAAACTTGCAGGTTCATCCTGCATTTTGGGGGAGTTTCTTCGATATGCTGTCATTTAAAGTTTTCTCAGTGCTGTCTTTATCAGTCTCAATAATTTGAAGTTTATTTCCCTCTCTCCCTTTTGTATCCGTCAGTCCACCTGGTCTCCCTTTTATATTTCCATCGATCCCTCCTTCTCTGTGTATTACACACACAGGTGTAGTCTTGTGGCCTGCACACCTGGTTGTAGTACGACAACTAAGTGTGCTCTGATATCTCTGTCTATCATAGTCTATACTCTGATATATCTGTCTATCATAGTCTATACTCTGATATCTCTGTCTATCATAGTCTATACTCTGATATATCTGTCTATCATAGTCTATACTCTGATATATCTGTCTATCATAGTCTATACTCTGATATATCTGTCTATCATAGTCTATACTCTGATATCTCTGTCTATCATAGTCTATACTCTGATATCTCTGTCTATCATAGTCTATACTCTGATATCTCTGTCTATCATAGTCTATACTCTGATATCTCTGTCTATCATAGTCTATACTCTGATATCTCAGCTCATCATAGTCTATACTCTGATATCTCTGTCTATCATAGTCTATACTCTGATATCTCAGCTCATCATAGTCTATACTCTGATACCACTGCTCTGTATTAAGCTCTAATCTCATCACTGCTTCCTTGACTCCTCTGAAGATTGAGCATACAATGAGGTTCTGTATTGATCTCTGCATTACTCTCACTGCTGTTCTCTGCTGTGATCCCAATACTCGTCTCATCACAGCTTCCTGCACGTGTAATCTCTCAGACACAAATATGACAAAAACAATGAAATTTGACTCGAAATTAATTACAGCTGTTGAAAGTTGCAGCTGCTGTTTACTGATGATGCTACACACACACACGCGCACACACACACATACACACACACACACATACACACACACACACTACACACACACACTCACACATAACACACTACACACACACACACACACACACATACACACACATACACACACACACATACACACACACCAGGAGCTGAGTCTCGACCCCTGCAACCACAATTAGGTGAGTACACAAATACACACACACACACACACACATACACACATACACACAAGAGTTCAAGCCTTCTCGATGACGTCATCAGGCACTGGCTGCGAGCCAATCAACAATCACTGACCTCGATGACGTCATCAGACACTGGCTGCGAGCCAATCAACGATCACTGACCTCGTGACGTCACACTTCAAGTTCATGGTGCCTTCCGAAAGGTTCTTAATCCAATGAATTTGAACGTTGTACGACCCTTATGGCTTCAGCGCTTCACAGTAAACATATAGGGGTGATGCAGAGTCTGGGTGAATAGAAGGCAGTCAGGTTCATTGCCAGGAGAGGGAGGATAGGTTCAACTTCTTGGATCAAGAGCACTTCAGCGGTTAAAGTACTTGTGCGTGTGTGTGTGTGTGTGTATGTGTGTGTGTGTGTGTGTGTGTGTGTTTGCATGTGTGTGTGTTTGGGTTTGCATGTGTGTGTGTGTGTATATATATATGTGTATGTGTGTGTGTGTGTGTGTGTTTTTGTATGTGTGTATGTGTGTGTGTATGTGTGTGTGTGTGTGTCAGTATCACACACTGGACAACCAACGGAATTTTATTAAATCTAGTTTTGTATACAAGCGGAATTGTCAGTTGATGCTGAGTAAGCATTAATTTGTCTTTTAAGAAAGCGAGGCACTGATGGCACTCTGGTGGCTCAGTTGGTAGCGGCCTCAGCACTGAGGGACCGAGGTTTGAACCCCAGACAAATAGAAACTACCATACACCTGCTGTCACTGTTCACCTAGCAGTAAGTAGGTACCTGGGTGTTAGGCTGGTGGTGTTTGTTGCATCCTGGGGAGGGGGATTTAAAGAACCCAGTGGAAATAAGCCAGTTTGATAACGTGGCTTTATTGGGTTATCCTGGGTTGCTAAACCTTCGAGTTAATTGTCCCATCAATATCTTCTCCTTTTGTTGTTTTGCAAGTTAAAGTTCATTGACGAGATCAGAATGTTCACTCAGCACTGATGGTGGTAGTTCACTCAGCACTGATGGTGGTAGTTCACTCAGCACTGATGATGGTAGTTCACTCAGCACTGATGATGGTAGTTCACTCAGCACTGATGGTGGTAGTTCACTCAGCACTGATGGTGGTAGTTCACTCAGCACTGATGGTGGTAGTTCACTCAGCACTGATGGTGGTAGTTCACTCAGCACTGATGGTGGTAGTTCACTCAGCACTGATGGTGGTAGTTCAATCACACTGATGTGGTAGTTCACTCAGCACTGATGTGGTAGTTCATCAGCTGATGGTGTAGTTCACTCAGCACTGATGGTGGTAGTTCACTCAGCACTGATGGTAGTTCACTCAGCACTGATGGTTAGTTCACTCAGCACTGATAAGGAGTTCACTCATCACTGATGGGAGTTCACTCAGCACTGATGATAGGTAGTTCACTCATGCACTGATGGTGGTAGTTCACTCAGCACTGATGGGTAGGTTGACTCCAGCACTGATATGGAGTTCACCACACTGATAGTGGCTAGTTCACCAGCACTGATAGGTACCTGGTAGTTCAGCTGGTGGTGTTCACCTGATGATTATCACAGCACTGATGATGCAGTAGTTCACTCAGCGCTGTTATGGTAGTTCACTCAGCACTGATGAGTAGTTCACTCAGCACTATGATGGTTAGTTCACTCAGCACTGATGATGAGTTCACTCAGCACTGATGTGGTAGTTCACTCAGCACTGATGATGGTAGTTCACTCAGCACTGATGATGGTAGTTCACTCAGCACTGATGATGGTAGTTCACTCAGCACTGATGTGGTAGTTCACTCAGCACTGATGTGTAGTTCACTCAGCACTGATGATGGTAGTTCCTCAGCACTGATGTGGTAGTTCACTCAGCACTGATGGTAGTTCACTCAGCACTGATGATGGTAGTTCACTCAAGCACTGATGATGGTAGTTCACTCAGCACTGATGTGGTAGTTCACTCAGCACTGATGATGGTAGTTCACTCAGCACTGATGTAGTTCACTCAGCACTGATGTGGTAGTTCACTCAGCACTGATGTGGTAGTTCACTCAGCACTGATGGTAGTTCACTCAGCACTGATGGTGGTAGTTCACTCAGCACTGATGATGGTAGTTCACTCAGCACTGATGTGGTAGTTCACTCAGCACTGATGGTAGTTCACTCAGCACTGATGGTGGTAGTTCACTCAGCACTGATGTGGTAGTTCACTCAGCACTGATGATGGTAGTTCACTCAGCACTGATGGTGGTAGTTCACTCAGCACTGATGGTGGTAGTTCACTCAGCACTGATGATGGTAGTTCACTCAGCACTGATGGTAGTTCACTCAGCACTGATGGTGGTAGTTCACTCAGCACTGATGTTGGTAGTTCACTCAGCACTGATGGTGGTAGTTCACTCAGCACTGAAGATGGTAGTTCACTCAGCACTGATGCTGGTAGTTCACTCAGCACTGATGATGGTAGTTCACTCAGCACTGATGGTGGTAGTTCACTCAGCACTGATGAGTAGTTCACTCAGCACTGATGGTGTAGTTCACTCAGCACTGATGATGTAGTTCACTCAGCACTGATGGTGGTAGTTCACTCAGCACTGATGGTGGTAGTTCACTCAGCACTAATGATGGTAGTTCACTCAGCACTGATGGTGGTAGTTCACTCAGCACTGATGGTGGTAGTTCACTCAGCACTGATGATGGTAGTTCACTCAGCACTGATGGTGGTAGTTCACTCAGCACTGATGATGGTAGTTCACTCAGCACTGATGATGGTAGTTCACTCAGCACTGATGATGGTAGTTCACTCAGCACTGATGGTGGTAGTTCACTCAGCACTGATGGTAGTTCACTCAGCACTGATGATGGTAGTTCACTCAGCACTGATGGTGGTAGTTCACTCAGCACTGATGATGGTAGTTCACTCAGCACTGATGGTAGTTCACTCAGCACTGATGATGGTAGTTCACTCAGCACTGATGGTGGTAGTTCACTCAGCACTGATGGTAGTTCACTCAGCACTGATGGTGGTAGTTCACTCAGCACTGATGATGGTAGTTCACTCAGCACTGATGATGGTAGTTCACTCAGCACTGATGGTAGTTCACTCAGCACTGATGGTGGTAGTTCATTCAGCACTGATGGTGGTAGTTCACTCAGCACTGATGGTGGTAGTTCACTCAGCACTGATGGTGGTAGTTCACTCAGCACTGATGGTGGTAGTTCACTCAGCACTGATGGTGGTAGTTCACTCAGCACTGATGGTGGTAGTTCACTCAGCACTGATGGTGGTAGTTCACTCAGCAATTATGCAAAGGTAAAATAATGATTAAAAAAATATGATTATAGCCAATCGCCTTTCCCTCCCTGTTGGGATGAACGCAGGCCTGCTGCCCTCCCTCCCTCCCTCCATACTGGCTAGCAATACTCCCTTAATGCATTGTTTACCTCCCTTCTAGGATCGGACACATACACCTCACCCATAGCCACCTGCTTACAGGTGTTGCTGCACCTGTGTGTGACTTGTGTAGTGTAGCTGACAGTGCAGTACGGTTTATCTTTCACCCATAGCTTCCTCTTGTTATACGTCGTAGATTTTGTAATTACCGAGGTGCCTGTAGGGACTTCCAGGAACTAACACTCATTTAACATTAGCAATTTAATGGGGATTTTAACTGATGATAGTATATTTGTCTTGTGCTTTTTTCTTAATAGCATTTTTTTTTACTTAATTTCTACCTCAGATTTTCTTCTATCTGTTTTTAATTTTATTGACGAAAATAATATATTTACTAGGTAAAGACACTCTCCAAATCTCCAAGGTAATTTACACACATGTTACTTTGCTTAACAATTCTCAAAGGGATGAAATTATTTCGGGGATTAGTACCAAACTTGCACACGAAAATCACTCCCTACGAAAGCAAAAGACTCGACAGACGATGCAACATCCCCCCAATGAAAAGCAGGGGTGCCACTAGCACGTTGAGAGACAACACAATAAGTGTCAGGGCCCAAGACTGTTCAACTGCCTCCCAGCATACATCAGGGGGATTGTCAATAGACCCCTGACTGTCTTCAAGCAGACACTGGACAGGCACCTAAAGTCGGTACTTGACTAGCCGGGCTGTGGTTCGTAAGTTGGATAGAGTGCGGCCAGCAGTAACAGCCTGGTTGATCAGGCCCTGATCCACCATGAGGCCTGGTCACAGACCGGGCCGCGGGCGCGTTGACCTCCGGAACTCTCTCCAGGTAAACTCCAGGTATGTATGACTGTACTTGTGTACCGATAACTTATTTACTGTTAGCTGCTGACCACACACTCCCTGCTGGCTAGCCACAACCTTTCATTCCTCCCTGCTGGCTAGCCACAACCTTTCATTCCTCCCTGCTGGCTAGCCACAACCTTTCATTCCTCCCTGCTGGCTAGCCACAACCTTTCATTCCTCCCTGCTGGCTAGCCACAACCTTTCATTCTCCCTGCTGGCTAGCCACAACCTTTCATTCCTCCCTGCTGGCTAGCCACAACCTTTCATTCCTCCCTGCTGGCTAGCCACAACCTTTCATTCCTCCCTGCTGGCTAGCCACAACCTTTCATTCCTCCCTGCTGGCTAGCCACAACCTTTCATTCCTCCCTGCTGGCTAGCCACAACCTTTCATTCCTCCCTGCTGGCTAGCCACAACCTTTCATTCCTCCCTGCTGGCTAGCCACAACCTTTCATTCCTCCCTGTTGGCTAGCCACACCCTTCCCTCCCTTCCTGCTGGCTGGTCACACTCGCTTCATCTCTCCCTCCTTCCCTGTTCACTGACCACATCTCCCTCCCTGCCTACCTGTCTCCCTCACTATCACTCCCTCCTAACTAGTTGGCCGCACTCCCTCTTCCCCCACCTCCTTCCCGAGAGATTTCATAACAAAGTGCTTAATATTTTCTACGTAAATAACACGGCACACAATTTCATTCATTGTTTTGTTCCTCCCACGTAGGTGGAGTGGCGTTCCTTGCTCCCACATAGGTGGAGTGGCGTTCCTTGCTCCCACGGAGGTGGAGTGGCGTTTCTTGCTCCCACGGAGAGGGAGTGGCGTTCCTTGCTCCCACGTAGGTGGAGTGGCATTCCTTGCTCCCACGTAGGTGGAGTGGCGTTCCTTGCTCCCATGGAGGGGGAGTGGCGTTCCTTGTTTCCACAGAGGTGGAGTGGCGTTCCTTGCTCCCACGGAGGTGGAGTGGCGTTCCTTGCTCGCACGGAGGGGGAGTGGCGTTCCTTGTTCCCAAAATGCCCGGTGTTTCGCCCTAACTCTGTCAGGAAACACTTACTAACACCATTTAGTTCTCACTTATCAACTGTATAGGACCTGACTACTTCGACCAGTATCTTTTTCCAGTAGGTGGCTTTGACCTATCTGCCTAGCACGAGCCAGTAGGCCTGCTGCAGTGCCTCATATTGGAGTATGCAGCACCAGTATGGCACCCACGCGTGGTCAAGAACGTAAAAAAAATAGAGAAAGTGCAAAGATTTGCAAGAAGATTAGTCCCGGAGCTAAGGGGTATGTCCTAAGAGGAGAGGTTAAGGTAACTCAACCTGAATACACTGGAGGACAGGAGGGATAGAGGGAACATGATAACAATATATAAAATTATGAGAGGAATTGACAAGGTGGACAAGGAAATAGTGGAGGCAGAATCCATACATAGTTTTAAGAAGAGATACGATTTGGCTCTTGGAGCCGGGAGAGAGTGAACCTGCTAGCGACCCCTGCAACCACACACACACACACACACACACACACACACACACACACACACACACACACACACAAATACATACATAAAAAATAAGAATATCAGATTGTTATAATGATTGTTTACCGTTAAGGGAGAACAACCGTTAACTGTCATTTATAAAGAACAGGGAGGAAGGGAGAGGTGGGGAGGGAGGGTTGTGGGGAAGAAGGGATAGGTGGGGGAGGGAAAATTGGAGGTTAAGTAGGGAACCTTGGGAGAGGTGTGAAGGATGATGGTGAGGAGAGGTCTTACTGTACTGTGCTAGATGGTGTATCTACACGTACTGAGGAAGACTTGTTACGCAGATGGAGTGTTATCTTACACAGTACTGGAGTGTTATCTTACACAGTACTGGGTGTTATCTTGAACTTTACTGAGGGTGTATCTTACACTGATGGAGTGTTACTGTAGGAGTGTTATCTTACGTACTGATGTTATCTTACACAGTACTGGAGTGTTATCTTGCACAGTACTGGAGTGTTATCTTACACGTACTGGAGTGTTATCTTCACAGTACTGGAGTGTTATCTTGCACAGTACTGGAGTGTTATCTTACACAGTACTGGAGTGTTATCTTACACAGTACTGGAGTGTTATCTTACACAGTACTGGAGTGTTATCTTACACAGTACTGGAGTGTTATCTTACACAGTACTGGAGTGTTATCTTGCACAGTACTGGAGTGTTATCTTACACAGTACTGGAGTGTTATCTTACACAGTACTGGAGTGTTATCTTACACAGTACTGGAGTGTTATCTTGACAGTACTGGAGTGTTATCTTACACAGTACTGAGTGTTATCTTACACAGTACTGGAGTGTTATCTTACACAGTACTGGAGTGTTATCTTACACAGTACTGGAGTGTTATCTTACACAGTACTGGAGTGTTATCTTACACAGTACTGGAGTGATAAGATAAGATAAGATTTCTTCGGATTTTTAACCCCGGAGGGTTAGCCACCCAGGATAACCCAAGAAAGTCAGTGCGTCATCGAGGACTGTCTGTCTTATTTCCATTGGAGAAAAACATAGGAGGGAGGAAAAAAATAAAAGAAGGCAAATGGAAGACAGTAATCCAAGGAATGCAAGAAATAGAGGATGGAAGATGTTGTGAATAACAGGTTGATGATTGTGTGTGTGTGTGTGTGTGTGTGTGTTTGTGTGTGTACTCACCTATTTGTTATTGCAAGGGTCGATTCACAGCTCTTTATATGTGTGTATGAGTGTGTGTGTGAGGAGTCCTCGGGAATGGGGGGATCGATTCATACCCAGCCAGTTAACGGCTACCGACTCTTAAAACTGTGTATGCAATCTGCTTCCACTAACTCTGTCATCAAGGTCACTGCACACACACACACTAACATATCTGAGGCTGAAGCCATTATACCTCTCGTTTACCCCAACGGGTTTAGTGAGTGTAGACGATGTTAAACCATGTCTTGGCAAAAACCCTCTGATAACAAGTCTTCTGTTATCTTATGATAACTTGCTTTGTACATGTCAAGAATCTTTCTCCCTCTCTTTGAGAGAGAGAGAGAGAGAGAGAGAGAGAGAGAGAGAGAGAGAGAGAGAGAGAGAGAGAGAGAGCAGAGACAGAGAGAGAGAATTCAGCACTTGCCGTGCCGCTAAGAATTCCGGGACTCTGACCATCAAAGACCCACAGCTTAAATAATGGGGTAAAATTCGAAGGAATGTGGAATTTGAGGCCATAATGTTCTTAACGTTGGATTAGAACGTCGGTAAAGCGTTTGTGGCATATTTGTGTGTTGTATGTTTATGTGCAAGTTTATTTTTTTGGTACACACTATGTGCGTATTCACACACACACAATATATATATATATATATATATATATATATATATATATATATATATATATATATATATATATATATATATATATTTACATATTTAAAGATATATTTTTTCATTTATGTTAAAGTAAAAATTAATAATTTTGTACCAAAAGAACCTTAGAAAACTTACCTAACCTTATTATAACAAGCGCAATTTAATTGAGCCTAATTCGACTAAATATATTTTAGATAAGTTTACAATAATTTAACAATAAACAAACACAATGAAATATTTTTTTCGTTAGGTTCAGAATGATTTTTGCAAAATTATTGCGTACACAAATTTTCGCTTGTCTTATTCGGCAAGAAGAGCGTTACTATTTAAGCCAAAAATCGCAAGTTTTACCTATTATGCACGACATTATATATATATATATATATATATATATATATATATATATACACATTAAATGTTACAAGAATACGAACTGTCAATAGAAAATGCATACACTCAGGACTAGATTTTTCGTAGATTTGCCAGCATTAACTCGAATCCTCTTATAGCTTAGGTTAGGTTAGGTAAGGTTTGTAGGAAACAGGACAAGTGTTTCCTGACGCGGATCTTAGTCATATTATGACCCGCAGCTGGCGCTTCTGGTCATCTGACCGAGGCCTTTTACTGGCTTACCAGTCCTCCCCTTTAAAAAAAAATTATTCTCTTCTAGCTATGAGGTGCTGTGTGTGTGTGTACTCACCTAATTGTGGTTGCAGGGGTCGAGACTTAGCTCCTGGTCCCGTCTCTTCACTGACCGCTACTAGGTCATCTCTCTCCCTGGTCCATGTGCTTTATCATACCTCGTCTTAAAGCTATGTATGGTTCCTACCTCCACTACGTCACTTGCTAGACTGTTCCACTTCCTGACAACTCTGTGACTGAAGAAATACTTCCCAACATCCCTTTGACTTTGAGTCTTCAACTTCCAATTGTGACCCCTTGTTTCTGGGTCCCCTCTCTGGAACATCCTGTCTCTCCACCTTATCTATTCCTCGCAGTATTTTGTATGTCGTTATCATGTCTCCCCTAACCCTCCTGTCCTCCAGTGTCGTCAGGCCGATTTCCCTTAACCTTTCTTCATAGGACAATCTCCTTAGCTCCGGAACTAACCTTGTGTGTGTGTTTATTCACCTATTTGTACTCACCTATTATTTGTATTTTATTTTTATTATTATTATTCATGGTGACGACTTGTCACCTGCTTTAAAAATAGGAATTACCTATGGGGCCAATATATTTCTGAGGAACTGGAGATAAGCTGGTTTGATCCGAGGAAGAGGAAGGTAGCTTGACTTCGTTGAACTACAGCTTTTCCCCTCGTGATTCTCTCTCTCTCTCTCTCTCTCTCTCTCTCTCTCTCTCTCTCTCTCTTCTCTCTCCTGTTTATTATTAATCTTGTCCATTTTCTTTTCTAAAGACTGTCAAAGTAGCAAGATTTCCTCAGAAGGTCTTTTTCCCAGGACCAGATTTCGTAATTTTGCCTTCTCTTTCTCTTTATTCTTCTATTCTCTTTATTCTTCTATTTATTTAATTTTATTCATTAACAGTATCTCCCATTTTTACATTTTTTTTCCTTCCTTCTACCATTTTTTTGTATTCTTTCAGATTCTTGGCTTACGCACTCTAAGATCTTATTCTCTAGATTGCTTACATCTTGTCTCTTCTTGATTGCTGCTCCTTCCCTGTTGCATGTGCAACGCCAGGTATCTTATACATCAAGAGACCTCACCGCTTCATCTACTTCGTCTTCCACCGAGGCTGACGTCTTCAGGAGGGTAATTCATCTCTGTATCTGGCTGATGAAGCTTGCAAGTCAGGCGAAACATTTCGTCAATAAAGATTCTTAGTTTTTATGTTTTTTGTCCTTGTACTGATAAAGCCGCTGGTGAGCGAAACGTCTACATAATATAGATGCCCAGTTGTTGCATATTTGTCTATTTCTTCAAAGATTCTTAGTGTTGCATATGTGTCTTCCCCATCAACTTGTTGGTATTGTATACCATTTATAATATACTAACCCCTTATGGTGTATTGTTATGTTTATTATCGTCCCCTCTATCCCTTGGTCTACTTCTGTGTGTCATTCATTTGCCTTTCCCTTTTTTTTACATGAATTCCCTTTTTTTAAAGCCCGTCTCTTTTTCCCTCTAGTCTCTTTACTACCTCTTCTCAAATTTCCCTGAATTTCCTCCTCCATTTTCTGTTATTTGCTCCAAAAATATCACAGTTTCCACATCCACTCATTATTTTCTGCGAAGCTCCTCAAAATTCAAATATTTTATTGCTTTAATGCAGCATAATGAAGTTTGCATGTAACGAAATATTGTCGGGCACAGGAGAAGGCCACTAGTATGCAGGGTATTTCAGGCTCTGATTGTTCTACAATACCCCATTCCGTATCCTATTTATGTTTACGATACACATTCTACAGGGCCATGTACCCCTCTCCGTATCTCCTCCCCGGCGGTATACATATTTTTGTGATGTGAAAGAACAAAGTCACAATTCCATGATTAGAAGAATGCACAAATAACCCGCACATAGGAGAAAGGAACTTTCCACGACATTTCGGCCCGACTTGGCCCATTTACAATCACACTGTGTGACTTTGTAAATGGTCCAAGTCAGACCGAAACGTCGTCGTAAGTTTCTCTCTCTCCTTTGTGCGGGTTATTTGTGTTTTGTGAAGGACTAAACCCATGTAGTTTGGTAGGGATTCGATACTCTGTCCACTAATTACGAAACACGTTACTGCCTATCTTCTTTTATTTCCACTCTTCTTCGTTGCGTGTGAAGGTAATTTAATGTGTCAGTACGTAGCTGCAGAACGATGTCAGCTACCACGCGAAAATGGTACTAGGTTAACCACTCGCGCACATACCTCGAGGGTACTACTCACGGTGTTATGATGCCTTGATTTATTGGGTTTCAAGCCCATCGACTACACGAGATAGTCAGGGTATACTTTAATCCCTAATATAGCGAATAAGCTGTTAGTGTATATACACTGAGAAATACACGCTTTTAAGTGCATATATTCTCTGGCGGTGTCATGGTAAACATTCCAGTGGTGTTGACAGCGGTGTATGCGTGAGGGAACGACGCGGTTTAACTGCGTCAAACTTGGTTTATGTTGGCGCACGGAAATGTCAGAAAAACGCAGCAACGTCAGCAGTATTAGCAGCAGCGGTAGCAGAAGTAGTAGCACCAGCAGCAGCAGTAACAGTAGCAGGAGCAACCACCAATAACAGCAGCAGTAGCAGCAACACGAGGGTAAGGAATATTATATTTAAAAAAAAGTCTTTAACTTTCCTTGGCATTATCATGTCATGCAGTCTGGGAATACAGACTCGCAGGCACACACACGCACACACACACGCACACAGACACGCACACAAGCAAACGTACCGAAAACAAACACCTACACGGCACAAATACGTAATTATGACAGAGAGTCAAGCTTTAAACCCTCGTGTGTTTTTTTTTTCCTTGTCAATTGAAGACTGGTTCGCGTGAGGGGTAAGAGTCTGCTTGCATGTCGCTATGGTGAACCTCGAACCATATATCATGTCAACTTATGTATGCCAGAAAAGTGTTGTTGAGTTGGGAGAAAAACTGGTAGTTCTTGTTTGTAATCAATTTTGTAGAGCAAAAACAATGTGGTTATCATCGTCATTGTCAGACGAACTACGACAAATACCACAAACAACTACAGCTACTACAACAGCTGCAACAACTACTACGGTTGCAACAACTATACCTATTATTATTATTTTTATTAAGAGATCCAGTTAAAACTTAAAATTGGTATGAACATGATGATTGGCTGCTTGGTCAATTTTTAGTTCAACCAATGGGAGAGCTGACTTTTTGGCGGGAAGCTGCTGTTTGAAAGCACTACAGAAAGTGACTCGGCCAATAGGGTGACTGCAGGTTGTTGATTGGCTGTGTTAAGTGTGACTTGTTTCAAGTTATTAACCAGTCATAGAGCTTTCTGCCTCATATAATACAGGAGAGAGCAGACTATTAAGAAGCAACTGTGGGCCAGTGATGAAGGAAGCCTAGAGCTCTAAACCAGAGAGTTTAGAAATGTACTTTTAATAACTTAAGATACATTGCGCCTTGTGAACTTTTGGAGTTTATATGAGACCCACATCAGATGATTTTCTCTGGCCAGTATATAACATAACGCCAATTACAAAAGTATGGGCAGAGCACACCATCAGCAGCTCTACAATATCTGCCACTCCCTATGAGCCCCGTAGGGCGGGCCCCCGACAAGGTAAGTGGCGGACTAGGTGCCTAGCTTCTCCCTACGAGCCCCGTGAGGGGGGCGGGGATTGTAGCTAGGGTTAGGGACAGCAAGTGTCCCAGAAGATGGGGAACACCTCTTTCAATGGAAAGACATGAATGTCACCACACTTCGCCAGTGGGGAGTCAAGGCCAGGTCACCTATTAGAAAAGACCCGGGCAGCGTAATACTGCGAATCTCTACAGTAAAAATAAAAACTAGTAGTGACTTTTTTTTTTAAATGGGGCGTAAAACCTAGCTGGGGCAAGCTAACGCCTCGCCATCTGTGTAAGACTTCCTCTGTCAGGAGTGTGTTGTCTTTCGATGAATAAACCAACACTACCCAGGGGTCAGGGGTCAGTCGTTATGTCAGGGGCCAGTCGTTACGTCAGGGGTCAATTGTCAGCTATAGGTCAGTCAATTAACGGAAAAGTCAGGAGCAGACTACATGACACCTTGTTCATGAATTAAACACGCATGTCTGGTTGTCTTTGCATACGTTTTGCCATCCAGTGGTTTTATCAATACAAGGACATAATCTGAAGAGAAGGTAATCAGTTACTTATGGCATGCCAGCAGCACTACGGTGCTAGGACACATGGGTCAGAGTTGCTTCTACTCGCTCATTGTCACCGCTTAGCTGGTCGTCCACTGGTTATCCAGCAGGTGTTCAGGCCGCGGTCAGTGGAAGTATAACTTGTACCAGCAGCCAGCGGACAGCCCTTGTCTGAAGGCCACACTCGGCTGCAAAATGGAAGAATCAAGTTCACTATTGACACCACTGACGAACCAAACCTCTGGACGCTCACTAATGTACTGGAAGCAGTTGCAGATGCACTGGAAAACCCACAATTCGCCTACACCAAAGTCTTCATAGATGTCATGAACAAATCCTCGTTTAGGAAGCTAACCAACGGTACCTTACTCCATGTCAGACACAGACACGTCTTGACATAATACTGCACCTCACCACCACTCCGATTAAGACGCCTCACCACCAAACAATTGCCACATAGCAAGCCGCCTTCCTCCGTCACCAGCCCAAACCAGCCGCCAGTCCTTACCACCAGCTAGACCTTCACAAGAGAGATGCAGCCAGCTTAACCAGCCTCTTCGTGCCTCTACATCGTCTACAAGTTCCTGATTCTCCAGCTCCTGCCCACTATAGCTCCGCTGCTGGGTTAAGCCCTGGCTCTTTATCTACGACTCAAGACCTTCCTCTCACCGACTACACTTCATCTGTCCACACTTCCCCGCTCACCCACTTATGGGTCTTACCTGACTTAATTCGATTCGATTCGCGGACAGCCAGTCCCCCACCCCCTCATGAGAGCAACAGTGAGGTCTTGTGTGTGGGTAGTGACATTTAGTGGTTTCGTAATATTTACTATTTTGTCACGTGAGACTTGTAATATTGTAATAAGGGTCATTATGTTATGTGAAGCTGTAATTGTGACATTGATAACAATTGTTATTGCTCCAGATTATAGCGCAGAACTCATCTAAATGCTGAGGAATTGATCACCTCAAAACTACAAGGGTGACGGACTGATTACATCGTGTCTGATTCCACCGCTTCTTCCGCTACCTCTGTATACGACTGAAGAATGTACAAACCTTGGTAACTGATACCGACAAATTGTTTTAAAAAGACACGTGAGAAAACACTATGACATATTTATTAGACAACGTTAGAAGCGATCTTGTCCCAAGACCGAAACGTTTTCTAATAAATGTCCTTGTGTTTGCTTACGTGTCTTTTTTAAAACGACTGAAGAAGCCAACTGTGTAGGGAAAACGTTATTGAATAAAGATACCCGACTGTTGCACACATCTCTTACGTATCAACTTGACCGTGTTATGTAATATTATATTGACTATGATATGTTGCATGTGACTGCAACATTCGTTACTAGAAAAGTACTGAGTGGCGGTCTTGAGTTACGAGTCAGCATTGGTAAGGTTCCGAGTGACGCGGCACTAATTATAAAACCTTTGATACAGTGCATTCAGGATGACAGCTGAAGAAATAAGCCAACCATTGAATAATTTCTACAATCGCTGTCATTCAATAAAACTGCCACTGACCATTTTTAACTGTGCACTTGCTTGAGTCTGCCATCTCTCTCACTACAACTGTGCACTTGCTTGAGTCTGCCATCTCTCTCACTACAACTGTGCACTTGCTTGAGTCTGCCATCTCTCTCACACGACAACAAACCACAATTCCAGGGTGGTGGTCTGCATTAGTATAATAAATTAATGGACAAAAATCAATAATAGAATGCGAAGTGATATACAGGAAATCATAGACAAGATCACGTCAACTATAATTGAGTCCAATACATTAAAATAAGTGGTTAAATTTTCTCTAATAACGGGACGAACCCGATTTGAATATATGTATCTTTGAAATTGGGTAAATCTTTTTGAAACACCCGTACCTTAGTACCTTAGTTGAAATAATATACAAGTACCTCCGCCAAGTGCCAGATCAACCAGGCTGTTATGGATGTGTGGACCAGCGGGAAGCCGGCAGAAACAGCCTGGTCGACCAGGGACTAGACAAGCCTCACCCAGGGCCGAGTTGCGGGAGTAAAAAAGCTCTCGGAACCCTTCAAATGTATATCAAAGATAAAGGTATACATATCCTTAAATATTCATAGATTAGATACCCTATAAAAAAGTGTGTATCTTATAAGAACATAAGAAAGAAAGAACACCTCAGCAGGCCCATGCGAGGCAGGTCCAAGTCACCTACAAGCTTAAGCCACTGACGGAACCTAGTTAGGTCAGGTCACACCCACTCATGTATTTATCTAACCTATTTTTAAAACTACGCAACGTTTTAGCTTCTATGACGGTACTCGGGAGTTCGTTCCACTCATCCACAAGTCTGCTGGCGAAAGGCTTGATCCGAGGACTTTGATTTATCCTCAACATCCTTGTATCAAATCAGATTACCTCCCCATCTCACAGGCACTACATAAACCGGAGACAAATAGTTCAGAGAACCGACAACCGACACATGTGCAATATTTGGGTATCTATATTGTGAAAACGTTTCGCCACATAGTGGACTGATGAAGCCACTGTGGCGAAACGTTTCCACAATACAGATACCCAAGTGTTGCATGTGTGTTAAATTTATCAACTGCATAAACCGTATGGGTTTAGCACTTCTTTATGGTTGTCCCACTGGTTTGGTAAGACTTGTGGATGAGTGGAACAAATTGCCGAGTAGCGTCATTGATGCGAGAACTTCTTGTAGCTTCTAAAATAGACTGAGTACATGAGTGGATGTAGGTTAGACCTGCCTAGTATGGGCCAGTAGACCTGTTACTATTGTTATTGTATTTGTCAGGAGATAACAAGTGTCTCTTTACACGGGTCTTATAAATCATAAAGATGACCCGAGTGTTATTCCTGATGTTCCTCTCCATAAATACGTTCGTATATTCTTAATAATCATAGATTATACAGTTTATTAAATAAAATTTAATAATTTAAGAAGAACTTCCTATCTGCGTTATAATGTGATATTATAAGATGGCATTTTTAATGTTGAGCAGATAATGAAATCAAATGTATCTCACTTTCCACTAGGTTTCAAAATATTGTGAAGCCTCGTCATGGCGGCCAAAAATATAATTATGAGGATTTAATTATTTTTTGTTCTTGAACACAACATAAAAACTTGGTTTTTAATATAATGGGAGATTAATATTGGTGGTATGATGACTCTTCTCAATTGTAGTTACGCTAGAAATAAATGGAATAAAATACCGACACAATGGAAATATAAACACATAAGCAGTATATTGTGATCCTTTATTGACAACGTTTCGCCCACACAGTGGGCGTTATAAAGCCCACTGTGTGGGCGAAACGTTGTCAATAAAGGATCACATTATACTGTTTATGTGTTTATATTTCCAGTAGATACTCTAATTGTGAAATACCACTGCTAGTTTGCACAGGGTGGAGAACAGTCATACCGTGAATGGAACAACTCCCCAAAAAAAACAGAACCTTGTGACGACGTTTCTGTGCATCCTAGACCGAACTGGGGACCTGTGACCTATAGTCCAGAAACGCCGTCATAAGGTTTATCTCCCAAGAGTGGTTTTTTTTTGTAAATTGTAAAAGGTGCATAACTCCCAGAGATGTTTCAGTGTATACACTGTAAAATCAAACTAAAAAAAATTAACAAGTTAGGCTACGAATTCGTAGGTTCACTTCGAAACGATGACCTGTCACTCTAAAATCTTTTGAACAGTAACGAAAATTAAACAAAAAAATCTATGAAGTGTTCACTCACCTTCAATCAAAGGCAAACAAGGAAAGCGTCACCCTGTCCCTTCATGCACAAATTTTTAAATTCCTGTGAACCTGTGAACCTCCGTGTAGGTCATTCAGTGCATACCTCAGAGTGGCTTAACTCAAGGCCGCAGCCTAACGTCAAGGCTTGTGACAGACAACTGAAATTGACAGTAATTTTTCGCTTCCCTGACGGCAATAAAACTGGATTGGTCGCTTAAGCTCCAGACATACAGCTCTCCTCGCTTGCCTGGTTTAGTGCTCAATTTTTTTTTTCAAGGATTAACCAATGAATTTATGGATGGTCCTTTGATAGGATAATTTGTGTTAAGTAAGGAGTAATGAGAGGGAGTCATGAGAGTGCAATCTCCGTTTGTAATGCTACGTTGCTGCTGTTGTTGTTAGTGGTGGTGATGGTGGCTACTGTGTTATTGTTTTTTGTGGTGGTGGGGGGGTGAAAAGACTGTCCTAAAAGTGTACATGGTGAAGTAATAGGCACTAACCTCCCCCCCTCCCCCGCACAATATGCATTTCGGGATAGGAAAGTGTAAGAAGTTGGGTTCCTCAAGGATCATTATTAGGACAAATAACGTTCTTGATATTATGTAAATAACCCGCCAGTGAGGCAGGTATTTGCATAAGAATAAAAAAAAAACGTGGTCAAGCAAGTGCATACTGGAGTTCAACTTATATATAAGTGCAAGGTTGTAAAAATTGGAGATTGTGAAGAAACGATCAGAGACTTTTAATACAACTCGAGAAGCGAGTGTTACAAGTATCCCTCCAGGAGATCTTTGAGCGAATATCACTGAACATATGACCAGAGACACACATGAATCACATAACATCTGCAGCATATACGAAATTACCTAATCGCATATCTGCCTTCAGAAATCTCAATAAAGAGTATTTAAGGACTATGTCAGGTCTATCATGCAGTACTCAACACCAGCATGGAGCCCCCACTTGGTTAAGCGTGTAAGAAAACCCAAGAAAGTTCCGAGAATTTGCAACAAGACTGTCCCTGAGGGAACTGAGTTCCGAGACTAAAGACCTTCATGACTAAAGACTTATGTCGTAGTCATGACCATCGTGATTACGTTCGTAATCACGATGGTCATGATTACGATATAAAAGATACTCGGGGGAGTTGACAGAGCAATGACGTACGGACACAAACGATGGGTTATGGATAAAAGGTAAAGACAGATGAGCCACAGGGATGTCAGGAAATACTTTTTCAGCCTCAGAGTGGTAAGTAAGGAATTAGTAGAGGCAAACATTATATACAGTTTCAAGAGTATATATGATAGAGCCAATAATGCCGGCGATTGTAACTTAAGGGACAGGGCCAGGAGCTGAGACTCGACACCAGCAAACACAACTCGGTGAGTATATATCAAGTACCACAGATTAGAACGTGTAAAAAAAAATCACAGCCTCAAAATAAAATTCGATAGATCAAGCCAGTTAGCTAAGAGGTAGGCCCAACAGCTGAAGCTCAACTCGTACACTCAGAAATGTAAAAATTGAGCAAAAGAACACAGACTAGGAATCAAACATGCTACTCAATTAAAGGTTATGACTAGTATGATAATCACGGGGAAGTGCTAAATCTGTAAGGCTTTTCACAGCTCCTTGGGACATGAAAATCAGATTTGATGCACGGAAGAGGAGGATGAAGATTTAGAGGTGAACCGGGAGCTGAAACCCAACTTCCGCAGGCACAGCTCGAATAATGCACAAACACATATATGATGATATCCACACCAGGCACACGCCAACATACTCCAAACACAATGGTGTTTTCAGAACGAGCACATCACACGAACACACCCATTTTAATACAGGAGAGAGGAGGGGGGAAGGGAGGAGGGGAAGGGAAGAGGGGAAGGGAGGAGGGGAGGGAAGAGGGGAAGGGAGGAGGGGAAGGGAGGAGGGGAAGGGAGGAGGGGAAGGGAGGAGGGGGTATGAGAGAGACGGGGGGGGTGATGTGTGTACGAAACATGCTAGAGAGTAATTAAACAGAGGGCCTGGTCTGATCCCCTGGTAGGCCAGCATAACCTGGCATGAGTTATGGCGTCTGATTACTGCCTCCTCCAGCCATTCAATCTTGTGTTAATAATGTAGCTGCATAATTGCTGCCAGATTGAATAGGATTTATTTTTTTTATCTACGTAAAGAAGGGCTATGAGAGAGCTCTAGATTCGGTGGAAGAGAAGTATATATACGTTATTATCATCATTATTGCTCTATTAGTGCCAGTTCCTTATGGCTGATTTTTTGTGTGTGGTTTTAAATCGCCTGTATATTGCCATTTCATGCTCTGGTGATTTCTCCAATGAGAGTATATTTACGACATGAATTATCACAAAATAATTAAAATAAGATAGGAATAAATATGCTGCACAACATATAATAACTGGGAATCTTGGGTGGTGGGATTAAGTAGATAAGCAGTACACGGAGTCAAGTTAGGTTAATTATACTTCAGACGAAGAAATATCTCGTAACTCCTCAAGGTAAAATAAAGACTCCTAAAATATTTTGTATTACGGAGTTCCCGGTTACTTGACCAATTATTTGAACCTTTCATTACCTTGTATTGTTCTCGGCATGTGGTGAATAAACGTAGGCTGTCGCAGAGCAGTGTAGTAGCGCTTATTTTGCATAAATATAGGTTTGGAAATTTAACAGTGTGGAACACGCAGACTTGCCCAGTCATTAACGGTAGTTCCTATAGCCTAGTGGACGTGTAATCGCGTCGGCTAAGTGAGCATCTAAGAGTTCCTGGTTTATTTTTGGCGGTATGTACTTAAACTATGTTTTATTTCATGCGCAAGAGGAATATGATTTGATTGCCATCTGTGTCAGTATGGAAATGGCGGGTCTCGTGTAGCGGGGAAATACTGTTGCAGATTAAGCTTGTTTACGATCTGGTGTCGTGCTGCCCAACAATTTCGAGGCGCCCGAGTTTCTTAGAGTTTCCGATGCTTAAGGTTGACTTCTGGGAATTTCTATATCTTGAGTTATGGGTGTGGTGGGTTTAAAAAAGTGGCACAGCGCCACACCACACCTCTCCAATATACTTCCTGGCCATGCGTTATGTTAAAAGAAATGACGGCCTAACACGCGAAAATCTTTTTTCTTTTTTTGTTCCTCTCGGCGTGGCAGACATGGATGACCCAGCAGTAACTTGTCGTGTAAGCGATTGCATCCTGTACTTGAGGGCCATTGAAGCGTAACCAAAGCTGATCCTCTTTTAACATCGCCATTTGTCATGGAAAATCTAATCACATTTCGCAAACAGGATTGGATGCTAACTACGATATGGGCTACGACTTATGGCAGAATTAACGTAATAACCTACATAACTTTTGAGATTAGCGGATTAGAAAATTGGATTGTTCAGAAATTCTAAGAGCTTCAATCTGTTTTTTTTTTTTGTTCCTTAAGTATTTTGACCCTTTTTTGTTCCGTGGTGAGAGAACCCAATCCCGTTTTTGGTGGAGAGGAACCCAACTAATTAGATTCCTCAGTATCCGGGGCCGCAGTTTAATACCACAATTTTTTTTATTTTCCAAAGAATTTCACGAAAGAATTTTCTAGCTCATTGTAAAGAAATGAGAATATTTTGCGTTTCTCTTGTCACGGTATATTTTTTCCTTCATCAGTTGGAATTAAAAATTCCTTTTGCTCATGATTTTGTTTTTGCATTTAAGTGATGGGAGAACCTTCAGCTGAAATACCTCTCCTTCAAGGGAGGTAGGTGCCTTGATGCAGGTGAGAGGTTCTTGATCCAAGGAGGTGGACATGTCCTTCCCTTGGATGGAACCTGACTGCCTTCTGTTCTAAATAATCTGTATGACCCTTACGAATTTAGCGCTTCCGGATTATTATAATCATAATTTACATATCCTCGTGTCGTATTTATTTCATGAAGCTCCTGGTTAGCGAACCGTAGTCTTGATGTCTCTAGTTGTGTCAGTTTATTGTCGGTTAGGTTTCTAGACGTGTGAATAGCTAGGCTAGGTTAGGTTTCTAGACGTGTGAATAGCTAGGCTAGGTTAGGTTTCTAGACGTGAATGGTTAGGCTAGGTTAGGTTTCTAGACGTGAATGGTTAGGCTAGGTTAGGTTTCTAGACGTGAATGGTTAGGCTAGGTTAGGTTTCTAGACGTGAATGGTTAGGCTAGGTTAGGTTTCTAGACGTGTGAATGGTTCATTACCTTTGTAATTTGTTTATGATTGTGACCAGATATAGAAATGTAGATGGTTCATTACCTTTGTAATTTGTTCATGATTGTGACCTGATATAATATAAGTGGTTCATTACCTGTGTAACTTGTTCAGCTATCAAAACTTTGGGGTCCAGTCCCTGGACCCATTATATACCTCTGTAATCTTTTGACTACCTTCCACAGGATGGGTATCAGGTGCATAATAAAGATAATTAACTCAGGAAACAGGACAAGTGTTTCCTGACGTGGGTCTTAGTCATATGATGACCCGCAGCTGGAGCTTTTGGCCATCTGACCGAGGACTTCCACTGGCTTACCCCTCCACCCCTTTAAAAAATATTACAACTATTTTTACCTTATTGTCGGTAATTTTACCAATAATTGATCATTTAAAATGGGTAATCGTTAGGTAAAAGGACAGATGCAACTAATGTGACATTTTATTGTGGCAACGTTTCGCTCATTACCCAAGTAAGCAAGTTTATTCAGGTACAGGTACACATAAATAGTTACATAAATTATCATACATAGCAGCATATGTGTAGGTTACCTAGGATAACCCAAAAAAGTCAGTGACTTATTTCCATTGGGGTCCTTGTAATAATTTATTTAAACAGCCTAACGCTGTATAACCCTTGTGGTTTAGCGCTTCTTTTGATTATAATAATAATTAAACAGCCTAAATGGGTAATCATTTATCATATCCGTAATTGGGATGAGATGAAAGTGCTGTTCTCATCTTGTATAGCGAGGCTAACTCGTAATTGATGATATTAAATGGAAAAGGTCTAAACCTCTACGGGAATTGTGAGGCTAATAGGTTTGATACGGGGAAGGGGAGGGTAGCTCCAATCCTTGAATGAAAAGCCCCTCAGCTGGTAGGTCTGTTAGGTACCCAGATACCCATCCTGTGGGCGGTAGTCGAAGGATTAAGGTAAATAGTGGGTCCAGGAGCTGGACTCGATGTTGCCTTGATGCTGATTTAAGATATTGAAGCTTCCCTATCCTTCCTTGGCTCGAACGTGGTAAGGTTTCACTCCCCATACGGACTTAGCTCTTCCCATGAATATAATCAATGATAAAAAACAGGTTAAGCCGGTGTGGTTAGGCTCTAAGATAGGCCTAGCTAGGGGAAGTACGCGAGGGTCGTAGATTAGGGGACGGGAAAAGCAGGTAAGGGTCATAATAGGTGGGTTAACGGTAAGGAAGAACCTTACGGGTTTAGCGCTTAAATTGATGATAATTATTTTATTATTAACCGGTCGGAAACATAACGTAAGGTTGTAGTACCAATATAAATAAAAGATTATTTTCAGTGTACTAATTGCTGATGAAATACACTGATGGACAATGAAGCAAATATACTTGCAATTATCCAACGTTTTGTTTCTGGCTGAACGCTCCCCCTCCCCCTCCACCCACGCCCGAATCTCTCTCTCTTTATTGAGTTCAATATTTGTGAGGAATGATAACATTAAACCGGTTACCATGTCACTAGTTTTAAATTTAAGTTTTTACAGGAGCTGCTAGCGAGGTGTTTATATGCAGCTTCTAGTGGCGACTGTTTCCCTTCTCTCTCTCTCTCTCTCTCTCTCTCTCTCTCTCTCTCTCTCTCTCTCTCTCTCTCTCTCTCTCAGGAAATTAGAGAAAATGCAAAGGTTTGCAACAAGACTAGTCCCGGAGCTAAGGGGTATGTCCTACAATGAGAGGTTAAGGGAACTCGACCTGACGACACTGGAGGACAGGAGGGATAGGGGGGACATAATTATGACATAAAATACTGAGAGGAATCGACAGGGTGGACAGAGACAGGATATTCCAGAGATGGGACACAACAACAAGGGGGTCATAGTTGGAATTTAAAGACTCAGGGATGTTAATCTAGAAAATGATGTAGTGGAGGCAGGAACCATACATAGCTTTAAGAAGAGGCATGATAAAGCTCATGGAGCAGGGAGAGAGTGACCTAGTAGCGACCAGGGAAGAGGCGGGGCCAGGAGCTATGAATCGACCCCTGCAACCACAATTCAGTGAGCGCGCGCGAGCACACACACAGGGACCAGGAGCTATGACTCGACCCCTGCAACCACAACTAGGTGAGTACAGGGCCAGGCCAGGAGGCGAGTCTCGACCCCTGCAACCACAATTAGGTGAGTACACACACACACACACACAGGCCAGGAGCTTTGACTCGACCCCTGCAACCACAACTAGGTGAGTACACACACACAAAGTAGCTTAAGCGAGTTTTTTTTTTTTTGTTAAAACGTGACACAGAATTCAATACATATTTTTCGTCTGAGTTAGAAAAATGTTCCAAGTGAATTTGATATTTATGAACAATATTAATGTGAAATTGAAAAAAAATATTCATTAAAATCAAAGCGAACGCCGTACGAAAATTACAACTGAATATACAAATGGGTATATTTTATTATGTGATATGGTACATAAAATACCACGATGGTGCAGAGATGTTGGAGTATATGATACACAAGGTTTCGAGAGATATAGGTTAAGGGCCGGGCAGTGGGGGGCGTTAACCCCTGAAACACCCTCCAGGTATACACATGTGTACTGAATACTGTATTCGTGACACATGGGAATAAACGTGCCATCACTATTGTCAGGGCGCTTTGAAAATTCAGTATCAAGATAATTGGGATTTGGTTTCAGACAAGTGATGCGGACTAGGAAAGTTATGAAAGAGGGAGTTAGGTTGCGAGCACGTATTTCAAAATTCAGACCTATAATACAGTGAAATATGAAGTGAGCAAAGTTATATACCTGCTGAAAACGCCGAGACATAGTATATAGTGGACTCACTAGGGCCCGTAGCAACGCATGATGCAGCATGGAGACTTGGGGCACAGGCTAGGCTAGAGGCTGAAGCATTCTGGTTAATACGAAGCTTTGTGGGAATACCTCGCCCTGGTTGTGGGTTGCCTGCCATTAGGGCAAAGTCACCTTGCCCGCGGTTGGTGACTGGACCTTCTGGTAGTGGTGGGGGTGAGAAAGTGGCGTTGGTGGTGAGGCTGAGGGTTTGGTTGTGGTTTTAGTGGTGAGAGTTTTGGTGGTGGAGGTATGATGGCTATGGGTGGTGTGGTTTCTTAGGTTGAAGACCTATCGACTGCACGCCGGCTATTACGGCAGCAGTTCTCATGTACATATATACCTCTCGGTACATGGATGCTATAAGATACACGCATCTGTCAGTATATATGTATTAGATATAAGCCGAAGAAGCAGAGTGAAAAAAAAATTTATGCCGCAAAAATCAATCGGAACAAATCGAAAAAATATATGTCATTGATTTTAAGGAATATTAAGTAAATTAAATTTGAACTATGACATATTTGGTTAAAAAAATTACGTTAGGTTAAGTTAGGTTAGGTAAGGGTTTTTTAAGTTAGGTTTTTTCCAAAAATATTTTTTACATTTTCGATGGAAAATATATTTTTCACTTTTTTTCTTTGCAGAAGTTCGGTTTATTAGGCAATATACATGAGCAATACAACATGGGTTCGAATCCTTGGCTAGTCGCAGTGTTGTTATATATATATATATATATATATATATATATATATATATATATATATATATATATATATGCGCACAGGTATGTGAGATACACCTCTGGGTTATGGTAGGAGTGAGTCACCTGAACTAAGAGGAACACTGATGAGAGTGCTAGTAGGTGTAGTGCTACTGGCAACAAGGCGATGATAATGCTTGCAGATGTAATCATTCTTTATGACAGTGCTGTGGTTGTAGTGTAGCTATGATAAATGGCACGTTGGTCGACGTTTTGCTGAACAGGTGTTGAAATTATCACCTGGATGGTACTGTATATATAAAAAACGCAGTGGGAGATATATTCGTGAAAGTGCTCAACATATGTAACCAAAACAAGACTCGCATCGGTGAATTGGAGTTTGAACACCTTAGATATAGATAGGATGATTTAAAAGTTATTTTTAATAGAGATGTAGGTGGGTAAAAGAGACTTTAGTGTGTCTACCAATCCATCCCCTGAAATTCTTTATGGATTTTCACTTCATAGTTTGCAGCAAATTTCTCGACTTAGGTTATTTAATTTAGGTTGGACTGTCGTCTATCAGCAAAAAATAACTAATTATAACCATTCACAGCGCCAATAAATGAAATATAAAAAAAAGGGCGACGAAAGATTCTGACGTGTGAGCGGAAAACAAGAACTCGCCAAACACAGAAGAAATATGTTAGATAATCACTGTCTTAGCAACAGTGAAATACTGTCTGAAGAGGATGGGATGGTATATGAGTGCGAACTCAGAGTAACTTTTGAAATAGGTTACACAAATACATGATTGGGAATGACTGGGTGTAGATGAGTTTACCCTAGTAGCTGTAACAGTCTGTTTTCGCTAGAAGCTGTAATGGGTAAGTTTACCCTATGAGAAAGTGAACATGCTGGGAGTTGTGGTGAGAGTAGCAGAGACTTGAGCAGCTGTGGCGTAATTATAAATTTAGCAGCGAAGAATTTAGTAAGCGAAATGTTAAGAGATTTTGATGAGAGTGAACGTAAACAGAAAATGAGTGATTATGGGAACCTTAAAATAAAAAAAAAATTGGACACGTAACAACGCATGACTTGTAGACTAGGTTTGGAAACTAGGCTTGGTGACCAGGCTTGGAAATTAGGCTCGGAGACCAGGCTTGGAAATTTGGCTCCGAGACCAGGCTTGAAAACTAGGCTCGGAGACCAGGCTTGGAAACTAGGCTTCAAGACCAGGCAAGGTATTGGTTGGAGATCGAACAAAGTACGTATGGGTTGGAGACCGGGTTTAGATATCGGGCTTGGAGACCAGACGAAACTTTTTCTAGCCTCCTAACTATTTTCGTGTCTCTGTTACACAATAATTATTTGAAATAAGCGAAATAAACACTTGGCAAATAAGCAATTGAAAGAAAAAATGCAAAATAAGCAGCCATGAGTGAACAGGTGCGAGTGAGTATCAAATGAAAATTGATCGACAGCCGGAAAAAAATAGATATTTAAAAAAAGGGAACTAATAATTTTTGTGACTAGATGTTTGAGGAAAAAGGTATCTTTTGTTCATGAGGGAACCATGTTGGTGCAGTTTTATGTGGTTGAAAACAATACGTAAGAGGATGCGTGCATCAGTTTACCTGGAGAGAATTCCAGGGGTCAACGCCCCTGCGGCCCGGTCTGTGACCAGGCCTCGCTAAACTCCGGAGAAAATCAATCTGTACGCCACAACATTAGCATAATTCTTTCAGCCATATAGGAGGGCAACACCTCTGGTGTTGACGAGGACACATGTGCAACAGTTGTACTCAGCTGTTGCACACGTGTCATATATCAATTTTTCCGCATTTTGTACCATTTTCAACATACCTCTTGTGCTACACAATAAGAGGAATCAATAATAATAATAATAATAATAATATAATAAAAGGTCACAATACATTGGTTGGAAAACTTCGCCAAAAACCCGCACGTGGGAGAGGAACTTTATGACGACGTTTCGCTCCATCCCTGGACCATTGTCGAGGTCCGTTGTGACTTAGAGATTAAAATTACGTTAGGTAAGAGTATTGAGGTTCTAAACTGAAACTTGAGTACTTTTTACGTTGTGTTAACAAAGTTTGTAATACTTAAGGCAAGGGAAGAGCTGTGTTTGGTTTTGTAAATATTAAGATCAGGTGGTTCGCGACTCACAATCGAAGGAACTGGGTTCAATCCTGGGTAATCCAGTAGTTCATCTTCCTGGATGAACAAGGGGACTGGGCAGCAGGGGACAACATCCCCGCGGCCCAGTCCTTGACCAGGCCTCGCGGTGGATCAGGGCCTGATCAACCAGGCTGTTATTTTTGGCTGCGCGTAGTTCAACGTACGAACCACAGCCTGGCTGGTCAAGATAGAGGTTCCTGGGTAGTTGTCGACTGTTGTGGGTGGCGGCACACTTGGGCGTTGTGGCGTACCTTTAATAGGGTTGACTCTGAAATAGACTGGGAGACACACTCTTAAGCAATAAATTCAAGACTGTGAAAACAAACTTTTGGTGCACTTAAAAAAAAAACATTTGCAACCAAAAAAAAAAAAAATTTGCAACCTTTGTGATTTACGTAACTAGCAAGCAGTCCACAATTTAAAATTGTATATATTTTTGTACACATATTAGCGTTATGGATATTTAACAACGATGTTGGACTTGCAAGAGTTAACATCTGTTTTTTTTCAATAATAGTAATATTTTTGTGTTTATAGCGGTTGTTTCGCGTGCATAAATACACAAGAATTGAAGAGGGGGAATAACACGCTTATTAAAAATAATATTTGCTTGTTTGGAGATAAATATTATGATGTAGAGATAAGATTTGTCCAGGAAAATGAAAATAGTGGAGATATTAGCTTTATAAAAAATGGTTATAATTATAACCTTAATTTTTAAAGGGGTGGAAGGCCTCGGTCAGATGACCAAAAGCTTCAGCTGTGGGTCATCACATGACTAAGACTCGTCAGGAAACACTTGTCCTGTTTCCTGACGAATCTTACCTAACCTAACCTAGTGAAGATAAGTTTTGTCCAATAGAATGAAGATAGTAAAGATAAGACTTGTTCATTTGAGGTAGTTCTTGTATAGTTCTTACTAGGTTTAAGGCTTAAATCATAGGCTGGACTTATTTTACTAAGATGAGGATCTAAGTGTGGAAATCTGCTTGTAGTGAAGTCAGGATGCTTGTGGTTGAGGTAAGGCTCGTGTGCCGGAACTTACTTATTTTTAACACCATTGAATTTACAGATTAAGAATTGCTATCTATCATTTCGTTTCAAAGTCGAGCCGCACACTGCCAACTCTCAAAACTCATCTAAATACTTTGAAAAACCGACAACCTGAAGATTTAGACATTTTTGTAACATTTGGGAATCATTACTGAGGAAACGTTTCGCCAGCCAGTCACTTCTTCAGTCTTATACTGAGGAGTTTGAGGTAATCAGTCCCCCAGCCTGGAGTCGATGTATTGAGTCCATTAATCTTGAGAAAAGTACAGCATATGCTCGGAGAAGTGGCTTATATACTGCAGTCAGGTGAGTAGAAGCAGGAGGAGGCGAAGTCATCTCACAACACTCGACAGACACTGGAGTACCAATTTACTGCAGGGTAAAAAAACGTCAACAGGTATAAGAAGGTTTGGGCTTGCGTGTCTACTCTCCCAAAATCGAATTCAGGTTCTTCGGTTGAATGTTACCGCTGAGCTGGAAGTCATGTGAACTTCGATAGAGCCTGCGAAGTGCTCGGTAGAGGGAACTAATGTATATAAAGATATAATGGAGATTGCACTCAGTTACAGAGAAAATTGAAATAATACAATTATCCTCTAAACTCTGTGTACCACATTGCATAATAATGTATACTTATTTGAGAAGTTATAAAAGACGAGGAAGAGGGATATTCAAATGACTTTAGGGAGAAATACAAATATTTTTCCTTGGGGTCTCCGAGTCTATGGGTCCCCACAGTTTGCACTTGAGTTAGTCCCCATCTATAGAAGTGAAAACTACATCTGGCCAGCAAATTGGAAATGAAGCCTCAACTTTATGATCGGTTCTGAACCACTATACGCAGGGTGTTCAAAAAATGAGGAATCCCATGGGAAAAAAAAAAAAAATTTGTGTGTTTATAAATTACATTAACTTTTCAGTATGTTTGTGCAACTCCAGCACTCAGATAATGGTCCGAACAGACCGAAATGCATCATTGTCTTTACTGATGCAGGGTTACTTGTGAATTCTTGCAGCCACGGTATTCTGAATTCTTAATTTGTATCTTGTGAATTGTTCGAGTGAATTATTCCAGTCACGGTATTGTGAATTCTCCCTAATGATTTGTATCTTGTGAATTGTTCCAGTCACGGTATTGTGAATTCTCCTTAATGATTTGTATCGTGAATTGTTCCAGTCACGGTATTGTGAATTCTCCTTAATGATTTGTATCTTGTGAATTGTTCCAGTCACGGTATTGTGAATTCTCCTTAATGATTTGTATCTTGTGAATTGTTCCAGTCACGGTATTGTGAATTCTCCTTAATGATTTGTATCTTGTGAATTATTCCAGTCATGGTATTGTGAATTCTCCCTAATGATTTGTATCTTGTGAATTGTTCCAGTCACGGTATTGTGAATTCTTTGACACATGTTTAGTGACTCATACACAACCTGTAGCGTCAAATCAGTTGGAATAACCCTCACCCTCATTACTAATTAATATACATCAAATATTTTTCAATCTATTTCGAGAGCCTCTTCGAGTTTCTAGCTGAAGAAGGTCTCAAATAAAACCGAAAATATTTACGATCGTAATTTCGATATTGCAGTTTGACGTGTACAACAAGGCTATCGTCTACAGGAGTTAATAAATAATGTAGAAATGGCGTAGTCAGGTTTGTTACCAGATTATCTTCGTCGTTTATTAAACGCTGATTGGACTTGGATCAAACTTGATTAGCTCCCACTCCCTAGGTGCTGTATGACTCTTACTGGTTTAGTGCTTCCTCATAAATGCAGTAGTAACTTGGTGTCGAGGCTGAGAGAGAGAGAGCTTTCAAGGCTGAGATCGAGAGCTTTCAAGGCTGAGAGAGAGAGAGAGAGAGAGAGAGAGAGAGAGAGAGAGAGAGAAAACCTTCAAGGCTGAAGAGAGAGAAAACCTTCAAGGCTGAGAGAGAGAGAGAGAGAGAGAGAGAGAGAGAGAAAGACCTTCAGAGAGAGAGAGAGAGAGAGAAAACCTTCAAGGCTGAGAGAGAGAGAGAGAGAGAGAGAGAGAGAGAGAAAACCTTCAAGGCTGAGAGAGAGAGAGAGAGAGAAACCTTCAAGGCTAGAGAGAGAGAGAGAGAAACCTCAAGCTGAAGACAGAAACGCTTTAAAGAGAGAGTTGGAGAGAGAGAGAAAAACCTTCAAAAGCTGATGATCATTCATAGCTGAGGATACACCTTCAGGCTAAAAAGAGAGCGTATACAAACCTCTAAGGCTGATTATCATTCTAAAGGAGCCGTATTATATCTCATGGCTATAAACGGAGCCGTATTATCATCCTCTATAACGGAGCCGTATTCATTCTAAATGCTCTATCTTAACAAGAGTCGTATTATCATCCTCTAAACGAGTCGTATTATCATCCTCTATAACGGAGCCGTATTATCATCCTCTATAACGGAGCCGTATTATCATCCTCTACAACAGAGCCGTATTATCATCCTCTATAACGGAGCCGTATTATCATCCTCTATAACGGAGCCGTATTATCATCCTCTATAACGGAGCCGTATTATCATCCTCTATAACGGAGCCGTATTATCATCCTCTATAACGGAGCCGTATTATCATCCTCTATAACGGAGCCGTATTATCATCCTCTATAACGGAGCCGTATTATCATCCTCTATAACGGAGCCGTATTATCATCCTCTATAACGGAGCCGTATTATCATCCTCTATAACGGAGCCGTATTATCATCCTCTATAACGGAGCCGTATTATCATCCTCTATAACGGAGCCGTATTATCATCCTCTATAACGGAGCCGTATTATCATCCTCTATAACGGAGCCGTATTATCATCCTCTACAACAAGAGTCGTATTATCATCCTCTACAACAAGAGTCGTATTATCATCCTCTATAACGGAGCCATATTATCATCCTCTACAACAAGAGTCGTATTATCATCCTCTACAACAAGAGTCGTATTATCATCCTCTACAACAAGAGTCGTATTATCATCCTCTACAACAAGAGTCGTATTATCATCCTCTACAACAAGAGTCGTATTATCATCCTCTACAACAAGAGTCGTATTATCATCCTCTACAACAAGAGTCGTATTATCATCCTCTACAACAAGAGTCGTATTATCATCCTCTACAACAAGAGTCGTATTATCATCCTCTACAACAAGAGTCGTATTATCATCCTCTACAACAAGAGTCGTATTATCATCCTCTACAACAAGAGTCGTATTATCATCCTCTACAACAAGAGTCGTATTATCATCCTCTACAACAAGAGTCGTATTATCATCCTCTACAACAAGAGTCGTATTATCATCCTCTACAACAAGAGTCGTATTATCATCCTCTACAACAAGAGTCGTATTATCACCTAAAACAGAGTCGTATTATCATCCTCTACAACAAGAGTCGTATTATCATCCTCTACAACAAGAGTCGTATTATCATCCTCTACAACAAGAGTCGTATTATCATCCTCTACAACAAGAGTCGTATTTATCCTCTACAACAAGAGTCGTATTATCATCCTCTACAACAAGAGTCGTATTATCATCCTCTACAACAAGAGTGTATTATCATCCTCACAACAGATCGTATTATCATCCTCTACAACAAGAGTCGTATTATCATCCTCTACAACAAGAGTCGTATTATCATCTCTCAACAAAAGAGTCGTATTATCATCCTCTACAACAAGAGTCGTATTATCATCCTCTACAACAAGAGTCGTATTATCATCCTCTACAACAAGAGTCGTATTATCATCCTCTACAACAAGAGTCTATTATCATCCTCTACAAGTCGATATCATCCTCTACAACAAGAGTCGTATTATCATCCTCTACAAAAGAGTCATTATCATCCTCTAAACAAGAGTCGTATATCATCCTCACAACAAGAGCGTATTATCATCCTCACAACAAAGTCGTATATCATCCTCACAACAAGAGTATATCATCTCTACACAAGTCGTATTATCATCCTCTACAACAAGTCGTATTATCATCCTCTACAACAAAGTCGTATTATCATCCTCTACAACAAGTCGTATTATCATCCTCACAACAAGGTCTATTATCATCCTCACAACAGAGTCGTATTATCATCCTCACAACAAGAGTCGTTTATATCCCTACAACAAGGCGTATTATCATCCTCTAACAAGGTCTATTACATCCTAAACAAGATCGTATATCATCCTCACAACAAGAGTCGTATTATCATCCTCTCAACAGACATATCATCCTCTCAACAAGAGTCGTATTATATCCTCTACAACAAGAGTCGTATTATCATCCTCTACAACAAGAGTCGTATTATCATCCTCTACAACAAGAGTCGTATTATCATCCTCTACAACAAGAGTCTATTATCATCCTCTACAACAGAGTCGTATTATCATCCTCTACAACAAGAGTCGTATTATCATCTCTACAACAAGAGTCTATTATCTCCCACAAAAGGTATTATCATCCTACAAAAGAGTCGTATTATCATCCTCTAAAAAGAGCGTATTATCATCCTCTACAACAAGAGTCGTATTATCATCCTCTTACAAAAGAGTGTATTATCTCCCACCAAGAGTCGTGTATCATCCTCTACAACAAGAGTCGTATTATCATCCTCTAAACAAGGTGTATTATCATCCTCTACAACAAGAGTCGTATTATCATCCTCTACAACAAGCGTATTATCATCCTCTACAACAAGAGTCGTATTATCATCCTCTACAACAAGAGTCGTATTATCATCCTCTACAACAAGAGTCGTATTATCATCCTCTACAACAAGAGTCGTATTATCATCCTCTACAAAAGAGTCATTATATCCTCAACAAAGTCATTATCATCCTCTACAACAAGAGTCGTATTATCATCCTCTACAACAAGAGTCGTATTATCATCCTCTACAACAAGAGTCGTATTATCATCCTCTACAACAAGAGTCGTATTATCATCCTCTACAACAAGAGTCGTATTATCATCCTCTACAACAAGAGTCGTATTATCATCCTCTACAACAAGAGTCGTATTATCATCCTCTACAACAAGAGTCGTATTATCATCCTCTACAACAAGAGTCGTATTATCATCCTCTACAACAAGAGTCGTATTATCATCCTCTACAACAAGAGTCGTATTATCATCCTCTACAACAAGAGTCGTATTATCATCCTCTACAACAAGAGTCGTATTATCATCCTCTATAATAGAACATTGATGACGTATTACACTATTAATAGTGAACAATAGTAACGCCATGACACATGCGCAGCTTTTTGGTATTTCCTGTTAAATGAATTGTTTCGGCAGTGAAGATAATAGTGTTGCAGCTGTGTCTTATTAAACTTAAAAGACGTCTTCCTCTACCGTAGTTACCCCTTCCTTTATAATAAAACCTTAGTTACCCCTTCTTTTAAAATAACTCCTTAGTTACCCCTCTATAACTTAATTAACCCCTTTGTTAATGAAATGCTAATAACCTCCTTCTGTTTACAGCAAAACTTAATTACCTCTCTTTATAAAAAAGTTTATGATCCTCTTCATCAACAAAACTTAATTATTTCTTACATTTATAAAATAGAACTGTTACCACAACGGCTTCTGCAGTTAATCACCCCCCTCCTCCCTTTCTCGAAAAAATAAATCACCCGGGGGGATAATTGCCCCCGAGGGTAATTATCCTCAGGTAGAAAAATCATAGTGTACATTCCATTAGCAGTAGGCTAATTATATAGATGGAATGAATGTTGTGTCATTAACCACTGCAGCGATGGTGATGCATTGTTGACTTGTTATTGGTGATTTGAGGGGAAATATTACTGGTATAGTTTGCACGCTGCTGCACTCTCATGCACGCTTCTGCACTCATGCACGCTGCTGCACTCTCATGCACGCTGCTGCACTCTCATGCACGCTGCTGCACTCTCATGCACGCTGCTACACTCTCATGCATGCTCCTGCACGCTTCTGCATTCTCGTGCATGCTCCTGCTCTCTCATGCATGCTGCTGCACTCTCACGCACGCTGCTGCACTCTCATGCATGCTCCTGCACTCTCATACATGCTCCTGCACTCTCATGCACGCTGCTGCACTCTCATGCATGCTCCTGCACTCTCATGCATGCTCCTGCACTCTCATGCATGCTCCTGCACTCTCATGCATGCTCCTGCACTCACGCACGCTGCTGCACTCTCATGCATGCTCCTGTACTCTCGTACACGCTGCTGCACTCTCATGCATGCTCCTGCACTCTCGTACACGTTGCTGCTCTCTCATGCATGCTCCTGTACTCTCGTACACGCTGCTGCACTCTAATGCATGCTCCTGTACTCTCGTACACGCTGCTGCACTCTCGTGCACGCTCCTGCACTCTCATGCACGCTGCTGCACTCTCATGCATGCTCCTGTACTCTCGTACACGCTGCTGCACTCTCGTGCACGCTCCTGCACTCTCATTCACGCTGCTGCACTCTCATGCATGCTCCTGCACTCTCATGCATGCTCCTGTACTCTCGTACACGCTGCTGCACTCTCATGCATGCTCCTACAATCTCATGCGCGCTGCTGCACTCTCATGCATGCTCCTGCACTCTCATGCATGCTCCTGCACTCACGCACGCTGCTGCACTCTCATGCATGCTCCTGTACTCTCGTACACGCTGCTGCACTCTCATGCATGCTCCTGCACTCTCGTACACGCTGCTGCACTATCATACATGCTCCTGTACTCTCTTACACGCTGCTGCACTCATGCACGCTGCTGCACTCGTACACGCTGCTGCACTCTCATACACGCTCCTGTACTCTCGTACACGCTGCTGCACTCTCATGCATGCTCCTGCACTCACGCACGCTGCTGCACTCTCATGCATGCTCCTGCACTCTCATGCGCGCTGCTGCACTCTCATGCATGCTCCTGCACTCTCATGCATGCTCCTGCACTCACGCACGCTGCTGCACTCTCATGCATGCTCCTGTACTCTCGTACACGCTGCTGCACTCTCATGCATGCTCCTGCACTCTCGTACACGGTGCTGCACTCTCATGCATGCTCCTGTACTCTCGGACACACTGCTGCACTCTCATGCATGCTCCTGTACTCTCGTACACGCTGCTGCACTCTCATGCGCGCTGCTGCACTCTCATGCGCGCTGCTGCACTCATGCATGCTCCTGCACTCTCATGCGCGCTGCTGCACTCTCATGCATGCTCCTGCACTCACGCACGCTGCTGCACTCTCATGCATGCTCCTGTACTCTCGTACACGCTGCTGCACTCTCATGCATGCTCCTGCACTCTCGTACACGCTGCTGCACTCTCATGCATGCTAATGCACTCTCGTACACGCTGCTGCACTCTCATGCATGCTCCTGTACTCTCGTACACGCTGCTGCACTCATGCATGCTCCTGTACTCTCATGCACGCTGCTGCACTCTCATGCATGCTCCTGTACCTCGTACACGCTGCTGCACTCTCATGCATGCTCCTGTACTCTCGTACACGCTGCTGCACTCTCATGCATGCTCCTGCAATCTCATGCATGCTGCTGCACTCTCTACATGCTCCTGTACCTCTTACACCTCTCACCATGCACACAGCTGCACTCATGATGCTCCTGCACTCACGACGCCTGCACTCTCATGCATGCTCCTGCACTCCATGCGCGTGCTGCCTCTCATGCATGCTCCTGCACTCAGCACGCCTGCAACTCATGCAGCTCTGCACGCTGCTGCACCTCATGCATGCTCGCACTCTCATGCATGCTTACACCTCATGCATGCTCCTGCACGCGCTGCACTTTCAGCACGCATGCACTCTCATGCATGCTCCTGTACTCTCATGCATGCTGCACGCTTCTGCATCTCATGCATGTTCCTGCACTCTCATGCACGCTGCTGCACTCTCATGCACGCTGCTGCACTCATGCACGCCGCCGCACTCATGCACGCTGCTGCACTCATGCATGCTCCTGCACGCTGCTGCACTCATGCATGCTCCTGCACGCTGCTGCACACTCATGCACGCTGCTGCACACTCATGCATGCTCATGCACTCTCATGCACGCTGCTGCACTCTCATGCACGCTGCTGCACTCATGCATGCTCCTGCACGCTGCTGTACACTCATGCACGCTGCTGCACACTCATGCATGTTCATGCACTCTCATGCACGCTGCTGCACTCTCATGCATGCTCATGTACTCTCATGCATGCTGCACGCTCCTGCACTCTCATGCACGCTGCTGCACTCTCATGGACGCTCCTGCACTCTCCCTACACTCCTATACACACACACACACACACAAGGAGCCAGGAGCTATGACTCGACCCCTGCAACCACAAATAGATGAGTACACATACACACACACACTCCTATACTCCCACACACATTCCTACACTCCCCCTCACACTCCTAGACTCCCACACACACTCCTACATTCCCACACCCCCACACACTCCCCCACACACTCCCCCACACCTACACCCCGTCACACACTTATTTTTTAACACTTGACGGTTAATAACCTTGCCCACCACTCCTGGCCAGTCTTTGTACTGTAAAGTGCAGCATCACCCGTCTGTTTTTTTGCTCTACTGAATGCAGCGTAGCCGTCATATAGTCTTGGTACTCAAGAAGATTTTTATTGTGGTGGAGGGAGGGAGAAGGTGGAGGGAAGGGGTAGATGGAGGAGGGAAGACTCCTTCCCTCCTCCATCTACCCTTCCCTCCACCTTCTCCCTCCCCTAATGGAGTGTTCTTTGTGTTCTTCATGTTATCTTCATGTTCACTCAGCTGTGATGTGATAACTTTAAAAATAACACCTGACGGGGAGGATGAATGTCTTGATGCTGGTGACGGGCTTTTGATCCAGGGCACTGGAGCTAGGGATGGGGCGGTATCCCCTCCCCCCTAAAAAAATCAGATTCCATTACTCAATTTTAGGCCGATAGCGATACCATCAAGATTAGCCGATACCCCTCCTTTGGCCTACCCGTAACTGGAGCTTCACCTTCCTCGGATCAAAGCTCATTGCTATTTCATAGGCACAACGTGACCCCTACGGGTTTATTTCTGTGTAATAACATTTCACTAGTTTTTTTTTTTAATTAAATTTCAAAGTAAAATCTATAAGATAAACCACTTTTACTTTCATGTTTTTAAGCCAAAATTTGGTAATCTTAGTGGAAAAGAAATTTCCTGAAATTCATGAACGTAATTGTTTGGCAAAATACAGTCAGTTCCATTACAAAGCTTCTTTGTACAGTCCAGTTTTTTCTGAAATGCAATTGAAAAAGTACATCCCAAATTGAATAGCGAGTGGAAGGGTCTTTATTGTTCGTGTTATTCAATTTCCGATGCTCTTTTTTTCTGTTGTATTTATGAAAAATTGCACAATATAGAGGAGCTTTATAAGAGTTGATTGTACTAGTGTTACTAGTGAAGGTGTTGATAGTGATGTTACTAGTGAAGGTGTTGATAGTAATGTTACTAGTGAAGGTGTTGATAGTAATGTTACTAGTGAAGGTGTTGATAGTAATGTTACTAGTGAAGGTGTTGATAGTAATGTTACTAGTGAAGGTGTTGATAGTAATGTTACTAGTGAAGGTGTTGATAGTAATGTTACTAGTGAAGGTGATGATAGTAATGTTACTAGTGAAGGTGTTGATAGTAATGTTACTAGTGAAGGTGTTGATAGTAATGTTACTAGTGAAGGTGTTGATAGTAATGTTACTAGTGAAGGTGTTGATAGTACATATAATATACCTTCAAGAGATATTCCACAAACTCAAACAGTAATGACTGTCAAACAGAAGAATGGACGAGGATTCAAACCGTAGTCCTGACATATAACAGATCCAGCACTGTACCACTGAGCCACGAACCTTACAATAGGATGATTTCGCAGACAGCTCTTCTGTAACTCGCTGAATCGTAATAATACGAATTCAAACAAACCTGGGCATGGGTGGGGTTAAAACCCATGGCGTGTGAGTCGTAATATTCGAGGCCATTGCGTAAGTTCACTTGCCATGGGTTCTAATCCCACCTGTACTGTTTTTTTAGCTCTTCTGTGACTTGTTTTTTTGTCAGCGGCACTAACTTTGAGGTTTTAGTCTGATCCCACTGCCCCAGAAACTAGTGGAACATCTATTTTCACACGTTACACAGCCAGATAGTCCATAAACCCAATACAAGTCGCAGTGTAGATATATACACAGTCCTGAAGCTTTGGGAATGTACATAACCCTAGAGTTTACAATTTAAATAATGTAGAACTTAACCATATAGAACAACTAATTTTGTTCCTATGCATGTACCGGCACACGTACAATCCACAAGCATATGTAAATCCATGTAAACATACATAAAGCATTTAATCCATTTAAACATACACATACCCACACACTACCACGATATTTCATTAACTCGTGTATGCTGCCCTGTGATGGAATATGACAGAGAAACATAGATTTTGTTCCCTCTTGTGTAGCTATCATATAGAGTAGGGTAGTAGCATACAGTGGGTTTTCCCCCACACTAACCATCATAAGTAATAGAGTGGGGTACCCGATATTTCTTTAATAAAATAAAAGCATGTGTTTTAAACAAAATCTCCCACAGCATACTTGGGTTCATCTGTCAGCGCTTCCCATAGCATCCGTTGTGAGTCCATTACCCTCTGTCAGCATCTCCCACATCATCCTTGGATTCATCTCCCGCTGACAGCATCTCCCACAGCATCCTTGGGTTTATCTCCCGCTGACAGCATCTGCCAGAGCAGTTTGGAGTCCTCGCTGCCCTCGTTCGAAACGCTTTTACGGGCAAAACGTTACTTGGGGGGCACATTTAGGCCATAAAGGGAGGAAGAATGAGACGGAAAGTGTAAGATCGGTGGCACAAAGTAGAGGAGAAAGTGGTTCTGGGTATTGTGAAGACACTTTCCAGGCTTAGTGGATGGTTACTATGTATGTAGTGGCCTTAGGGAGTGGTGGTGGCGTTGGTAGGTGGTACTGGGGGTGGTGAGTTTATTCAGTTACTGGTACACATAAATACAGTTACATACATTATCATACATAACAGCATATGTGTAGATTACCTAGGATAACCCCAAAAAGTCAGACAAAGTGACTTATTTCCATTGGGGTCCTTGACTTATTTCCAATGGTAGTAGTGGGTGATGGTCGTGGTAGTGGGTGATGATAGTGTACTAGAAATAATAGCTGGTGGCAGCATGTTTACACCAAGAGGTACATGTCTCTCAGCGTATATATGCTGAGAGTTTAATCCCTGTTTTAGGGATTTAAAATATTCTTGTTTGTTGGTGAAAAGGTTTAGTGCAGCGTTAATGATGCTAGTGGTGTCGATAGGCTTTGAATCCCGTTAGCCAGCCAATAGATGTTGGCAGTGGTGATTGTGGCGGTGATTAGGTGGGTAATAGTGGTGGGTGGTGGTATTGGTGGACTAGAAATAAGCTTTGGTGATGGTAAAGAGAGAATTAGGAGGAGACAAAGTTTAACATAGCTGCCAGATAAAATATAAAACGCAAGATATTAACACGTAATAAGTAGTCGTGGCATTTCTCAGAAGTATTTACAAGCAATTTGTGGGCGAGTCAAGTTCAAGAAGAGAGCCTTTTTACTTGCCGTCCCCAAGATCCCCACCCACCCTCTGTCAGCCCATTCTCCCACCCTCTGTCAGCCCATTCTCCCACCCTCTGTCAGCCCATTCTCCCACCCTCTGTCAGCCCATTCTCCCACCAAGAATGATACACATTCTTCCTGGATTTCTTCGGCATTCTCGTTACTATGTGTATCACTATTTATTTTTGTGGTTAAATCTTTTTTTATGTTTATGTAATTTACTCTAACCCTAATTAACCTAACAATTTGTCGATTTAGGGGGTTAGTTTGTCCCCCTCCACGGCTTGGATTTTGCATACGATAAAAATTATTTTTGGTTTTCATGGCTCACGAAATCGTAATAACACGACTGGAACCCATGGGTTCTAACCCCACCCCTACAGTGCTTTATTTTGGGTTTCTTTTGATTTTATTAATAGCTTTTTTTTATCACACTGTCTCCTGGGATGTGATGCATTGAGTTTTCGATCCCTAATTTTTCATTTTTCTAACCAATATTTCTTTTCGTTATTGAGGAAGTCTGGAATCTTTTATTAGTTCTGTGATTCTTCGTCTCTGCCTGTAAAAGGAGCGTCTCTAACTTGCAATTTCTCCTCGTTTTTTTTTCGTAGTGTTCAAAGTCGGGAGCATACTTATATTTTTAAGCTTATACTATCTTCAAAGCATATTTCAGTAAGGTAATGATTTATTTGATCAAAATTGATATTTTGTTTAGAATTTAATTTGTTGCATACTCTCTCATGAGGGTTTTGTTGTGTACTCAGAACCAGTGTGGTACAGGAATGTTCTCTTCCTGATCACTGAACTGCTCAGAACCAGTGTGGTACAGGAATGTTCTCGCCTTGGTCATTGAACTGCTCAGAACCAGTGTGATACAGAAATGTTCTCTCCTAATCACAGTTATTTGTAAATTATAATTTCCAATCTGGTGGGTTCCACTACTCGCTAATTTGAGGCAACTTTATCATTCTTAATGGTTGGTTTGTATGCGATTGCTCCAGCTGCCTCCTGGCATTATTGTGTTACAGTATTTGCTACATTCTCTCATTTTTTCTTGTCGTAGATTCAGATTGTTTAATAAGCGACATTTGAAATTGCAGAAAGTGTTAGGAAATTAATGGTAAAATGTCTCTGTACATTTGCATTCCCCCTTATTGATTTTCTCTCTCTTTTCAGCTTCTCAAACTTTTCTCATCTTGACACTTCTCTTACTGCCCTTCACCTACTTCTCTCCTCCTTACCTACCCTCCTCTTTCCCTCTTCCCGTTCCTCCCCCCTCCCCTGCGAGGTGTATCATCAACGTGCCTGTGTCTGGCTACTGCACTTCGGAGGATAATAAAGTGTACCTCGGCCCATCCCCCGTGTTGCAACCTGTTACGCTGATGATCCACTGTTGACCTGCTCTTACTGTCGCTGCTGCTGCTGCGTCTGCTTCTGTTGTTGCGGCTGATGCCCCATACTGTTGTTGATGTTTCACCTGTTGGCGTTATTTGTGGGTGGGTGGTTCCCGTGTCTGTATCTTCGAGGATTTTGTTGCTGTTATTTATGACGTTTTTTGTATGGTTAGCTGTCTTTGTTTCTCTTGCATGTTTATCGCCTTTCTGTTATTTCTTTTTATGACTTCCTGGTGGTGAATGATTGTTGGTCCGTGACAGTCCTGTTGGTTCCTGTTGGTTCTCTGTGTTGGTGTCTTGAGTTTCTAGTCCAGTTTGAGTGGTTCTTGGCTCTAGATGCTCTTCTTAGCTCCTGTTGATTAGGTGTTCCCTTTAGAGGTTCTATTTTCTATTTTGAGTTCATAGCAAGATCATGTAATATATATATATATATATATATATATATATATATATATATATATATATATATATATATATATATATATATATATATATATATATATATATATAATTAGAATTTATTGCAATGTACCCAAACAAATTTCTAACTTGACTGATTTCAGAAAAGGGAGATTTCATCTGGACTGATTTCAGGACAAAAAACTCCAGCTAGACTAATTTTAGGGCAAGGAAGCTCCAGGTTGATGGAATTTAGGGCAAGGTATTTCTAGAAAGTTAAAATCCAGAATTTATACCAGTTTAACCACAGACATGTAGAAGAATTAATCACCTAAGGTAAACAACTTAAATACAGGTTGAATTTAAGACAAATTGGTCCTAGCTCTAGAACCTTAAGGGTCATGAACCTCCTGGAGAATGAGAAGCAATTAAGCTTGATCCAAGGAATGTGAGGATAGTTCCAGTGCGGATACTGTGAACAGAATCGTCAAACGTTTAATTGATGGTATTCGTAGCCATTATTCAGGTATCATCGCCTCTTCGGTCCGGTCTCAGACCTGGGCTTGTTATAAATTGGGGAGGAAATATTACAAGAAGTATTAAAATGAGGATAAGTGGAAATATTGCAAGAAGTATTAAAGTGAGAATAAGTGGAAATATTGCAAGAAGTATTAAAGTGAGAATAAGTGGAAATATTGCAAGTATTAAAGTGAGGATAAGTGGATAAGCTTGCAAAATTTACCTGAAATCGTACGTGTTGATGAGTCAGCAATAACAATAGACTTACAATCTTGCCAGAGTGCCAAACATTTACCAGCCTACCGTTTCACTTTTATATAAAAGGAGGGTAGTATGCCCCAGGATGGTTGCTGTCAACCATCCTAATGTCTACGTGGCCTTATCCTTAAATCAGATGATAACTTGACAAAAAAAAAGATAGCACACCCAGTAATATCACGACTGGCACTGTGACCCCAGGAAAAAGCTCGTACATTAACATAAACTACAGAAAATAGGGACATATATAGACGGGTATATAACACTGCTGTGTAACTTGTGTTGTGGCAGTGTGCCATAGTATAACATAGTATTATAACATGGAAGGATGACATTATAGTACTAGAGAGTATGGTAGTGTATGATAGTATGGCATTATGGTAGAATGTCCTATATTGTGCTAGTATGACGTGACAATATAACATGTTAGTATGACGTGTATTATGGTGGTATGACGTGTATTATGGTAATGCGACATACATTTTTAGAAAGTATGGAACGTGGTAGTTTGACTCTGGGAAGAAATACAGGGTAATATGTTGACGCTTGCAGGTAGGTTTAAATGAAAAGTAGGTGGGTTACTGGTAGGTGGGTGAGAGGTAGGTGGGTGACAGGTAGGTGGGTGACAGGTAGGTGGGTGACAGGTAGGTGGGTGACAGGTAGGTGGGCTACGGCTAGGTGGGTCGCATGCAGGTGAGTCGCAGACGTGTGGGTCATAGGAAGATGGTCCCCAGACAGGTGATAAACAGATAAGTAAACAAACAGTAGGGGAAGCAAGGTGAGGAGTACGAGTGGGGAGTACAGGGTTGGTAGGGGATCTTCTCCCCAATCCCTCCACCTACCCAATCTAGGAACAACGCTAACGAGCTAACTAGTTAGCGAGACCCGCACTAATTGGCTTCAAATGCTATACATAAACTTGCCAAACTCCAGAGAGGAAAAAAACGCTAGACTAGACGTGTTTATCAGAGGCCAAATGATCGCACCAATTTACCAAAAATCAAGCCTCAGAAAATGAGAAAAAATCCCTTTTTATACCTTATTAGTGGAATATATTTCTTATATTGTTAAAAAAAAACGGTATTATTCACAGAAAGTTATGCAAGATGTGTCAGGAAACAGGACAAGCGTTTCCTGACGCGGGTCAGTCATATGATGACCCGCAGCTGGAGCTTTTGGTCATCTGACCGAGGCCTTCCACTAGCTTACCCCTCCACCCCTTTAAAAATTATGCTTATAATTATAACCATTTCATCTCTTACAGAAAGTTCCTTCACACATTAGTGTTGCTATTGATGATATATAATTCCAGTTATCTGTCCGGTAATAAAAACGTTTATCTTATCTTGTATTTTCCAATCAAGTTTTTTTTTTTCCTTTGGAAGTGTGTCCGCCGCGGAATTTTAACGAGACTTTCGGCTCGCCCAGCCCTGAGTCAGGGAATATCTCCTCTGTTGCTCGGACGATATGTAGCGGAAGGTAGCGCGGGTGTTGGGAAGGTAGCGCGGGTGTTGGGAAGGTAGCGCAGGTGTTGGGAAGGTAGCGCAGGTGTTGGGAAGGTAGCGCAGGTGTTGGGAAGGTAGGCTGTGCGGTGTTGGGAGGTGCAGGTGTGGGAAGGTAGCGCGTGTTGGGAAAGGATGTTGGGAAGGTAGCGCAGGTGTTGGGAAGGTAGCGCAGGTGTTGGGAAGGTAGCGCAGGTGTTGGGAAGGTAGCGCAGGTGTTGGGAAGGTAGCGCAGGTGTTGGGAAGGTAGCGCAGGTGTTGGGAAGGTAGCGCAGGTGTGAAGTAGGCAGGTGTTGGGAAGGTAGCGCAGGTGTTGGAAGGTAGCGCAGGTGTTGGGAAGGTAGCGCAGGTGTTGGGAAGGTAGCGCAGGTGTTGGGAAGGTAGCGCAGGTGTTGGAAGGTAGCGCAGGTGTTGGAAGGTAGCGCAGGTGTTGGGGTAAGGTGAAGCGCAGGTGTTGGGAAGGTAGCGCAGTGTTGAAAGCGGCAGGTGTTGGGAAGGTAGCGCAGGTGTTGGGAAGGTAGCGCAGGTGTTGGGAAGGTAGCGCAGGTGTTGGGAAGGTAGCACAGGTGTTGGGAAGGTAGCACAGGTGTTGGGAAGGTAGCGCAGGTGTTGGGAAGGTAGCGCAGGTGTTGGGAAGGTAGCGCAGGTGTTGGGAAGGTAGCGCAGGTGTTAGGAAGGTAGCGCAGGTGTTGGGAAGGTAACGCAGGTGTTGCGAAGATAGCGCAGGTGTTAGGAAGGTAGCGCAGGTGTTGGTAAGGTAGCGCAGGTGTTGGTAAGGTAGCGCAGGTGTTGGTAAGGTAGCGCAGGTGTTGGTAAGGTAGCGCAGGTGTTGTGGTACGGGTTTAGCATAGCAGGTGTTGGGAAGGTAGCGCAGGTGTTGGGAAGGTAGCGCAGGTGTTGGGAAGGGTGAGTAAAGGACACAGCTGTTGAAAACAGCGGGGTGGTGAGAGTAAACAAAAGGAATGAAGACTGAGACACTTGTGCAACATTTAGGAATCTTTATTGAGGAAACGTTTCGCCACACAGTGGCTTCATCAGTCTAATACAAAGAAGAACGGTGGAAAAAGAGGAGCAGCTTGAGGTAATCAGTCCCTCAGCCTGGAATTGATGTCTTCAGTCCATCAACAGTGTCAGTTTTCTAAACAATTTATTACAAAAAATAATGGAGAAAGGTTCGATCCCAGGTACGGGTGGAAATATTTGGGCGTGTTTCCTTAAGACACCTTCTGTCCCTGCTCACTTAGCAGTAAGTAGGTACCTGGGTGTTCGCCGACTGGTGTGGGTGGCATCCTGGGGACAAAATTAACCTAATTTGCCCGAAATGCTCTGCATAACCAGAAGCTTTCTATATAGTATGTCATTGATGTCAGCTATGGTCTGTATAAGTTGTATCATGTACTCGTAGAAATAAAGATTATTATTATTATGTTGCGGAACATGATTTAACTGAGAGAATGTTTGGTGCAGTGCTCAGCTCTACGCACGGTGAAGCATCGCCCAGTTATAACTCTCCAGGCAGCTGGTTAAGTTAGGTAAGATTCGTCAGGAAACAGTATAAGTGTTTCTTTACGCCGGTCTTAGTCGTATGATGACCCGCAGCTGGAGCTTTTGGTCATATGACCGAGGCCTTCTACTGGCTTACCCCTTCACCCCTTTAAAAATTAGAATTTTATATGGACAGCTGGTGTCCTGTTTTTACTGTTACAGACTACATTATGGTAGCTGGGGCCACTCGCTATTACGGACAGTATGCTATTTGATCCACAAGGCATCAGAGATTAAAGGTCAGATTGGAAGGAAGGAGAACAGAGAAAGCGATGTGTTTAGACACTTCGGAGTTAATGTATCAATAGATTGGTCTAAGAAAGAATTAAATGTTGTAATAAACATCGGAGAGAAATCACAGGTATTGAATAGTCTGTGGGAATAAGTTATTTAAAGGACGCAAAAACTACGGAGAGTGTATCAGTATGTCATTCAGATATTTTTATCATTGGTGTGAGACATGGTCTTTAAATGTTTCAGCCGGGAAGTGTATCAGTATGTCATTCAGATATTTTTACCATTGGTGTGAGACATGGTCTTTAAATGTTTCAGCCGGGACTCTAGTGGTAGTAGACTGCATTTCATGACGCGTTAAACTCATGCCTGTCGTTCAGCAAAAAGCTTGATGGAGGTTCGACCCCTCGTTCACTAATCGCGGCGCCGAAGTATGACACAGTCATACTGCTGAGATGAGTGGACATGGGCGAGATGAGTGAGTGTGTTGTGGATATTTTGCAGAGAATTGCTAGTGGAGAATTCAGAAAATGTTGTGGTGTGAAAGGAATATTATTTTTATTAACACATAGGCCATTTCCCACCAAGGCAGGGTGGCCTGACAAAGAACAACTTTCACCATCATTCACTCCATCACTGTCTTGCCAAAGGCGTGCCTAAACTACAGCTACAAAACTGCAACATTTACACCCCTCCTTCAGAGTGCCGGCACTGCACTTCCCATCTCCAGGAATCAAGTCCGGCCTGTCGGTTTCCCTAAAATCCTTCATAAATGTTACCTTGCCTACACTCCAACAGCACGTAAAGTCCTAAAAACCATTTGTCTCCATTCGCTCCTATCTAACACGCTCACGCACGCTTGCTGGAAGTCCAAGCCCCTCGCACACAAAACCTCCTTTACCCCCTCCCTCCAACCTTTTCTAGGCCGACCCCTACCCCGCCTTCCCTCCACTACAGATTTATACACTCTTGAAGTCACTCTATTTTGTTCCATCCTCTCCATATGTCCAAACCATCTCAACAACCCCTCCTCAGCTCTCTGGATAACAGTTTTGGTAATCCCACACCTCCTCCTAATCTCCAAACTACGGATTCTCTGCATTATATTCACACCACACATTGCCCTCAGACATGCCATCTCCACTGCCTCCAGCCTTCTCCTTGTTGCAACATTCACAACCCATGTCTCACACCCATACAAGAGTGTTGGTATAATTATACTCTCATACATTCCCCTCTTTGCTTTCATGGATAAAGTTCTCTGTCTCCACAAGCTCCTCAGTGCACCACTCACCTTTTTCCCCTCGTTAATTCTATGGTTCACGTCATCCTTCATATACCCATCTGCTGACACATCCACTCCCAAATATCTGAACACATTCACCTCCTCCATACTCTCTCCCTCCAATCTGATATCCAATCTTCCGTTATCTATTTTTTTGTTATCCTCATCACCTTACTCTTTCCTATATTCACTTTTAATTTCCTTCTTTTACATACCCTACCAAACTCATCCACCAACCTCTGCAACTTCTCTTCAGAATCCCCCAAAAGCAGTGTCATCAGCAAAGAGCAACTGTGACAACTCCCACTTTGTGTTAGATTCTTTATCTTTTAACCCCACACCTCTTGCCAACACCCGAGCATTCACTTCTCTTACAACTCCATCTATAAATATATTGAACAACCACGGTGACATCACACATCCCTGTCTAAGGCCTACTTTTACTGGGAAATAATCTCCCTCTCGCCTATATACTCTAACCTGAGCCTCATTATCTTCGTAAAAACTTTTCACCGCTTTCAATAACCTACCTCCTATTCCATACATTTGCAACATCTGCCACATTGCCCCCCTATCCACCTTATCATATGCCTTTTCCAAATCCATAAACGCCACAAACACCTCTTTACCCTTATCTAAATATTGTTCACCTATATGTTTCACTACAAACACTTGGTCTACACACCCCCTACCCTTCCTAAAGCCTCCTTGTTCATCTGCTATTCTGCTCTCCGTCTTACTCCTAATTCTTTCAATAATAACTACCATACACTTTACCAGGTATACTCAACAGACTTATTCCCCTATAATTTTTACACTCTTTTGTCCCCTTTGCCTTTATACAAAGGAACTATGCATGCTCTCTGCCAATCCCTAGGTACCTTACCCTCTTCCATACATTTATTAAATAAAAACACTAACCACTCCAAAATTATATCCCCACCTGCCTTTAACATTTCTATCTTTATCCCATCAATTCCTGCTGCTTTACCCCCTTTCATTCTACTCACTGCCTCACGAACTTCCCCCACACTCACAACTGGTTCTTCCTCACTCCTATGAGATGTTATTCCTCCTTGCCCTATACACGAAATCACAGCTTCCCTATCTTCATCAACATTTAACAATTCCTCAAAATATTCCCTCCATCTTCCCGATACCTCTAACTCTCCATTTAATAACTCTCCTCTCCTATTTTTAACTGACAAATCCATTCTTTCCCTAGGCTTTCTAAACTTATTAATCTCACTCCAAAACTTTTTCTTATTTTCAACAAAATTTGTTAATAACATCTCACCCACCCTCTCATCTGCTCTCTTTTTACATTGCTTCACCATGTAAGGAGGGAGGAATATATGAAGAGAAATCTTCATATATTCCTCCCTCCTTACATCACTTCTACTTTGTAAAAATCTCTCATATGCTAACTTTTTCTCTCTTATTACTCTCTTTACATCCTCATTCTACCAATCGCTCTTCTTCCCTCCCGCACCCACTTTCCTATAACCACAAACTTCTGCTGAACACTCTAACACTATATTCTTAAACTTACCCCATACCTCTTCTACCCCACTGCCTATACTCTCACTGGCCCATCTGTCCTCCAACAGTTGTTTAAGTGAAAATAATAACACATTAAAAAAGCAGAGTGGAAAAAGGGCTGTTGAGATGGTTGGTTATATAGATAAATGTGGTGTGTGTAAATTTGGAGTGGATGACTGATTGGGTGGAGGACATCCAAGGAAGATTGGAAGAATGAGTGTGAAGGATGATTTGGGAGGCTGAGCCTCCAGATAAGATCAGCTGATATGCCAGCGTGGCAAATCAGTTGATTGCATCACGTGACTGCAAAACATATTTTTTTTTTACGTGCAAGTGAACACCACACTGGTGGAACTTGTTCACTACTTGTATCCTGTGTCAGCTTGGAGAATGTCATTCAGACTAGAGGGTTGGTGCTATTTTGCCCCTGGGAGTGTCCTTATACTGGTTTAAACACTGGGTACCCACATTATTATTATTATTATTATTACGGGGAGCGCTAAACCCGTAGGAATTATACAACGCCTGTGGGGGGAATGTAAGGCATTCAGGCTTAATTCAGGGAACTATACCACAGATCCAATTCCCTAGATCAAGAGCCCCTCACCAGCATCAAGGAACCGCAGTCATCTTTTAAACCCATCATTTTCTGACTAGTAGTGGGACACAGTCTTCACAGGCCATGATAATACATTGATAACACAGTGTGTCAGTAATACATAGTGCTGATTATGGTATTGTGAAGACGTTTCGACCCCTAGGAACTTTTACCAACTGGTGAGCGAAACGTACTCACAATACAATGCCAAAACCCGCATTGCGTGTCTTATTTTCTAGACCCAGACCAGTCTTTCCTTCACCAGGACTTGTAAATTCTAACCACAATCTAATAGAAAGATTACCTCGTCGTTAAATTTCTGGTAATTTACAAAATGAGTCTTGAGGTGAAGGTAACAACGAGAGTAGTTACCACATCTGTGATAATTTATACTCGTTAGCCTCGTATTTTTGTAAACAACTTTAAAAAATTATTTTTTTTTCGGCCTAATGTGTTTTCCTTGTAGTTACGTTCACTTTATCACTTTTTAGATGTATTATTAGTGATATTTTTAGACCGTTTTAAAATAAACTAGCCAAGTTACGATTAAGCCAGAATAATGATTTTTTTTATTTTTCAACTTTCAGCTAAGATGGAGATTTTCTTTGAAAAAATTGAGACCCAACGCTATTCTTTATAATATTAATTTCTTGATATTAAAGAAACACTGTGAGCTTTGTAGTTCAAGCAGATCCATTCTGTTCAAATGTTTTATATACAGGTGCATATTTCAATTTTTTTTTTTTTTTTTTTGGGGGGGGGTTGTTTGTCAGGAGAAATGGGGGGTGTACTTACCTCGGTGGAACTCGGCCATTACTTTCTACTTATCAGTAAATTATAACATAAGTATTATAAGTATTTCTTGTGTAAATTTTCATTGTGTGGTTCTTGTCAACTTAAAAAAAAATCGTTATCTAAATCTGTTAAGACATTTAACCACAATTTAACTCAAGCAGTCGTAATGACACGATTGCAAATAAACCACGACTCACTTGCCGCGAGTTCAATTCCCCCCAACATACCGGAATGTGTCTGGCAGTACTAGGAAACGTTCAGATCTACACGTGTATCACTCTCAGTGTGAGAATGGACCACATTAATGCTTCTAGAGTCAGAAATCCGCACTGCTGCTTTTATATATCATATTTGTGTATTTGCATGTTATGTGGTGCGGGGGCCCGCTGCTCTGGTGTTTACGACCTCTGCTGGTGTGGTCTTCATTACCAAGACTAAAGTGTTTTAACATCTTCCTGTTTTTAAACAAGACTTCTCGGTTGTTTGTATGCAAAGCCCACCGCAGTACATGTAGCAGTTTCTGCTAAAACTAGCGCCGACATTCCCGCTTCCCTTTACTCGTGTAGCGTGTTTCGCTCAACTCAGCACTACGCTTGCTCTTCTACAGCGCTCCACGCTATGTTTAACAAGCCTTTTATTTTTTGTAAGTATTCCTTTAACTGCCTGCGTCTTGTTGCATCTGCAACACTTGCGTATCTTTACAGTTTTTGTCAAGGCTTCCCGCTGTGTGTAGCGTGCTCAGCCAACACCGCTCTCAAATTATGCAACATTTCCTCTTAGATGTAGCGCTCTAGGCATTCAATTTCCCAACATTAGTATGTGTCTCCTTTCCCAAGCGTCAGGCGAGCACCAAGACCAACAATATTAGAGCCCAATTATTCACCCAGTACACAAATTACGCTTGGCAAGCCTGCAAAAGTGAACATAATTTTGAGGTATTTGGGCCTGAATGTATTGCAGGTTTTGAGAAAATAGTCTCATTATGAAAGGTCTCTGGATATCATATAACTGAAAGGCTGTAAAAGGCTTTTTAAGAAGTTTGAATGAGAAGTTGAGGGTAAATAAGGATATATCTAAGAAAAAAACCCTGAAAGGATTTAAGAGTTTGAATGAGTTGAGAGGAAATAAGGACGTATCAAAGAGAACGAAAACTTGAGGAATGTAGTTAAAGGTCGATCTGTTGTGGATATAAAAAGAGTATAAATTCTTACATAACAATTATGTGATTACGCATAACGTGTTGAGTGAGTAACCACACACTTCTTGAGTCACTGGGGTGAAATAGCGAGTAACCTAGCTGATTTAAACCAGTGGGAGGTTAACCTAGCTGATTTAAACCAGTGGGAGGTTAACCTAGCTGATGTAAACCAGTGGTAGGTTAACCTAGCTGATGTAAACCAGTGGGTGCTTAACCTAGCTGATGTAAACCAGTGGGAGGTTAACCTAGCTGATGTAAACCAGTGGTAGGTTAACCTAGCTGATGTAAACCAGTGGGAGGTTAACCAAGCTGATGTAAACCAGTGGTTGGTTACCCTAACTGATGTAAACCAGTGGGTGGTTAACCTAGCTGATGTAAACCAGTGGTTGGTTACCCTAACTGATGTAAACCAGTGGGTGGTTAACCTAGCTGATGTAAACCAGTGGGAGGTTAACCTAGCTGATGTAAACCAGTGGGAGGTTAACCTAGCTGATGTAAACCAGTGGGAGGTTAACCTAGCTGATGTAAACCAGTGGGTGGTTAACCTAGCTGATGTAAACCAGTGGGTGGTTAACCTAGCTGATGTAAACCAGTGGGAGGTTAACCTAGCTGATATAAACCAGTGGTTGGTTACCCTAACTGATGTAAACCAGTGGGTGGTTAACCTAGCTGATGTAAACCAGTGGTTGGTTACCCTAACTGATGTAAACCAGTGGGTGGTTAACCTAACTGATGTAAACCAGTGGGTGGTTAACCTAGCTGATGTAAACCAGTGGGAGGTTAACCTAACTGATGTAAACCAGTGGTTGGTTACCCTAACTGATGTAAACCAGTGGGTGCTTAACACAGCTGGAACAGACCAATGGGTGCTTAACACAGCTGGAACAGACCAGTGGGGCTTAACCAGCTGAACAGACCAGTGGGTGCTTAACACAGCTGGAACAGACCAATGGGTGCTTAACACAGCTGGAACAGACCAGTGGGTGCTTAACACAGCTGGAACAGACCAATGGGTGCTTAACACAGCTGGAACAGACCAGTGGGTGCTTAACACAGCTGGAACAGACCAGTGGGTGCTTAACACAGCTGGAACAGACCAGTGGGTGCTTAACACAGCTGGAACAGACCAGTGGGTGCTTAACACAGCTGGAACAGACCAGTGGGTGCTTAACACAGCTGGAACAGACCAGTGAATGCTTAACACAGCTGGAACAGACCAGTGGGTGCTTAACACAGCTGGAACAGACCAGTGGGTGCTTAACACAGCTGGAACATACCAGTGGGTGCTTAACACAGCTGGAACAGACCAGTGGGTGCTTAACACAGCTGGAACAGACCAGTGGGTGCTTAACACAGCTGGAACAGACCAGTGGGTGCTTAACACAGCTGGAACAGACCAGTGGGTGCTTAACACAGCTGGAACAGACCAGTGAATGCTTAACACAGCTGGAACAGACCAGTGGGTGCTTAACACAGCTGGAACAGACCAGTGGGTGCTTAACACAGCTGGAACAGACCAGTGGGTGCTTAACACAGCTGGAACAGACCAGTGAATGCTTAACACAGCTGGAACAGACCAGTGAATGCTTAACACAGCTGGAACAGACCAGTGGGTGCTTAATTACACTTAAAGGGTCATCATTCTAACACCCGTTCCAGGAGACACTTGTTATTTTTGGTAAACAAAGGAGCAGCAACACAGCTGACAGTGGTACTTGTATACCACGAAGTGAAAAGAAAGGCCTTCTAAATGTTGTAGAAATATGAGGATTTTGTATCAGATGACAGAATAACTGTTATGGGAGACTTCCTGTTGGTGTAGGGGTAACACTTTTGTGGAAGGCTGTTGAAATTTAGCCTGTCATGTGTATATGAGAAACCAGCTGTCCCTTTCTGTTTGCATTATTATTCAGTTTCAACTTTAGGACTCACCCGCCACGGGTTCAACCCCCACCTGCCACGGGTTCAACCCCCACCCGCCACGGGTTCAACCCCCACCCGCCCCGGGTTCAACCCCCACCCGTTCCTTGATCAGAAAAGCCTACATTGCATATAATAAGTACATCAATATTGCATACAATAAGTACATCAATATTGCATGAAGAAATACAATGAAGACTTTTCCTTGAGCTCTTTAATTTTGGGTTTACTCTTACCAATCGAACTTGCAAAAAAAAATCTGACACCATAGAGAAGTTCTGGATGAAAATAGATTAAAAAGACCCAGATTGGGTAATTTGCATAAATGGCTTAGAAAGTCGACAAGTTGATAACTTAAAGACACTTCAGGTTCGTCTGGTGCTTGCCTGGTCAACCAGGCTGTTGCTGGTGGTGGTACGCAGCTCCACATATCCATCACAGCCTAGTTGATCTGGCACCTGGTGAAAATTCTTGTCCAGTTTCCTCTTGGGTTGAGTCCTGGAGGTGGGAGGTATAGTTCCTGGTCCCTGTGCTCTGAGGGAGGGGTCGGGAGGCTGCGGTTCGTAGTCTCATTTGACTTGTGTTGTCTCCTGGCAACAGTTATTGACCGAATGATGGTGAATGTGGTTCTGCTATACACCTGCTCCGTGATGGATGTTATGTTTCCTTCTCACTCAGGTGTTCTCCTGTGTGCTGATAAATAGTTGATTCTTAAAAGAATCTTTGCTGGTTACCTACTCTCACTTTTAAGCTTTCTAGAGACCCATTAAACCTGTTTAAAGTCTACTATTTGTGACTTTATGGCTTAATTCTGATCAGTTTTATCATGGCTTAATGCTGATCAGTTTTATCTTGGTTTAATGCTGATCAGTTTTATCTTGGCTTAATGCTGATCAGGTTTATCATGGATTAATGTTGAATCAGGTTTATCTTGGTTTAATGCTGATTAATTTGCAGCTTGGCTTCACTCGGATCAACTTTTAACTTAAAATATTTGACTGCGTTATGTAGACCCTTATTTGATACAGTATTTCGCATTCTGATATACATCCCATGTGTTTTTATACTGGGTCATATACATCCAACATTATTTACATTTTCACTTTCACTTGTTCTCAAGAATGTCTTCACCTCGACAGCATCAGTGCAGACAGAAACACACACACACACAGGGGCCAGGAGCTATGATCGACCCCTGCAACCACAACTAGGTGAGTACACACACAAGAGCAGGCGGGCTCCTACATAGTAAATAAGCATGTTAAATATGTATCATCATTACTTTTACTGTGCAGTGAGCAGGTGAGCTCCGTAAGGAGTGACTGGAAGGGCAGGAAGGAGAGGACCAGGAGCTGGTGTATAACACTCCTCGTTAGCATTACTTTTTGTTTTCTACATGAGGAATATATTGATACACTAAAACGCGTGATTGCAAATATGAAAAAAAATACCAGAGTTAAAACAGGACATAAAACCAGAGCGTTTTCGTGTGCTTATACATCTTCAGAGCAATATTCCTCCGAAGATGTGTGTGTAAGCACATGAAAGCGCTCAGGTTTTATTTCCTATTTTCACTGATATTTTTTTCATGAAACAAATTACTCGTCTCCACCAAATTCTCGCCTGCCACAAAATACCCTCAGGAAATACTCATTCCTTCAAAGTGTTCTTTCATGTAAGATACTCATTCACTCAGTCATCAATAGAAAATATTCACTCACAAACATTCATCCATCCAAAATACTTAGTTTATTTCCTTCAGTCTGCTCTCTAAGCTCCTACCCCTCTTGGACTAGTCTTGTTGCAGATTTTTACACTTTATTTAGTTTCTTGACATGCTGTACTCTGCGTCCGGTCTGCCCTCACCTTCTCAATTTTGCATGACCTTACATTTGTAAGAGTTGAACACGAGAGGCCACTTATTTGAACACATCTCTAGTGTACTGAGGTCTCCCTGGGGTTCTGACCCTAGTAGGTTTAGCGCTTTGTTTTGATTATAATAATCCCTGGAGTTATCATTGTCCTCTCCTGTTATTATTCCTCTCATTAGTTTTATATCTGGAAACAATAATGCTTGGGACACATCCCCTCTGGAAGCTCCTTCTTGTATGTTAGAAATAGAAGTGGTCCTTGCACTGATCCTTGCGGAACCCCACTCATTACTCTCTCCCAGTCTCACAGAAAAAATGTTGAAGTGCCTACAGTATGGAGAGTAAGACACTGATTGCAAAAGGGTCTTTATTGTACAGTGTTTTCACACAAATTGTCTTTATCAAGTGCATGTACTTGATCAAGCCAATTTGGGGAAAGGGGAATTTTGTACAATAAATACCCTCTGTTATCTTTTACATTCTGATGTCTCATCCCTTACTGTTACTCTCTGCCTTCTGTCCTTCAGGTACTCGCTGGAGCACTCTGTCGTTTAACCCTGCCTGTTCCTCTATTTTTTAGACTAATCTGTTATGTGGTTAGGTGTCGTATGCTTTCCTGCCATCAAGCAGGTACAAACTATCCAGCCTTGTCTTTGTTTATCTCTGTGTCTGTCATAGAGCTCCGGGAAATTCTTAAGAGAGGATTTTCCATCTCTAAATTAGTGATGGTGTTCTGTAAAGAATCTTCATTTCTCCAAGTGCTCCAGTATCCTTTTTTTGTTTACTATCTTCTCCAGAACTTAACTGACCCGTAGTTAAGGTGCCTCTTGTCTGTCTCACTTTTTTAAATATGGGGACCACAGTTGCTTTCTTGTCAGTTTTCTGGCACTTGTCCTGATTGGAGAGACTAGTTATATACCTTTGTTATTGTGTCATACAGTGTTATCTAGTTCCATCGCTTTTGTTAAAAAACTCATTTGGTAATCTCATTAATTCTTTCGTTCCTCTTAATTTGGTCTGATTGCAGTTCCTTCTGGTAATTTATCACTTTGTGTGTGTGTGTTTGTTTGTGTGTGTGTACTCACCTAATTGTACTCACCTAATTGTGGTTGCAGGGGTCGAGACTCAGCTGCAGCTGGTGTGTGTGTGTGTGTGTGTGTGTGTGTGTGTGTGTGTGTGTGTGTGTACATGCGGCAGGGAGGGGGAAAGAGGAGGAAGCTCAAAGTAGAAGGGTCGTATCCAGCTGGTCCCAAATTAGTATACCTGGGCAAGAGACGGGAGATGACAGGTGAGGGAAGAGGAGCAGGGAGGAAGAGGTAGATGGGGGAAGCGAAGGGAAGCTGGGGATAATCTTTAATATGAAAAGGAGGAGGTGTGTGTGTGTGTATACTTACCTATTTGTGGCTGCATGGGTCAAGTCACAGCTCCTGGCTCCGCCTGTTCGTTGGTCGCTACTACGTCCACTCCCTGCTCTATGAGCTTTATCGTACCTCTTCTTAAGGCTATGTATGGATCTTGCCTTCACTACATCACTCTCCAGATTGTTCCACTTTCCTGACAACTCTGTTACTGAAGAAATACTTTCTAGTATCCTTGTGACTCATCTGAGTCTTCAACTTCCAGTTGTGACCCTTTGTTGCTGTGTCACATCTCTGAAATATGCTTTGCTTATCCACCTTGTCAATTCCTCTCAGTATTTTACATGTCATTATCATATCCTATCTCTCCTGTCCTTTAGTGTTTTCAGGTCGATTTCCCTTACCCTCTCCTCATAGGACATACCCCTTACCTCCAGGACTAGTCTTGTTGCAAACTTTTCCACTTTCTCTAATTTCTCGACTTGACCAGGTGTGGGTTCCATACTGGTGCTGCATACTCCATTATGGACCTGACATACACGGTGTACAGAGTCTTGAACGATTCGTTGCCAAGGTGTCGAAACGCTATTCTTAAGTTTGCCAAGCGCCCATATGCTGAAGCAGTTATATAGTTGATGTGCTCCTCAGGAGATGTGCTCGGTATTATACTCACCCCAAGATCCTTTTCCTTGAGTGAGGTTTGCAGTTTTGGGCTTCCTAGCCTGTACTCTGTCTGCGGTCTTCTTTGACCTTCCCCAATCTTCATGACTTTGCATTTGGTAGGGTTAACTCCAGGAGCCAGTGTTCAGTTGTTGGACCAGGCTTGCAGCCTGTCCAGATCCTCTTGTAGGCTTACCTGATCCTCATCCGCTTGTATTCTCCTTATTAGCTTCACATCCTCTGCGAACAGGGACACCTCTGAATCTATCCCTTCCGTCATGTCATTGACATGAAGAAACAGCACCGGACCTAGGACTGACCCTTGTGGAACCCCTCTCGACACATGCACCCACTCTGACACCTCGTCATGTACCAACACACGTTGTTTCCTTCCTGTCAGGTATTCCCTGATGCATTGCAGTACTTTCCCTGATATTCCTGACTGTTCTAGCTTTCCAACCCGTCTCTTTTGTGGCACTGTGTCGAAAGCCTTCTTACAGTCCAAGAAGATGCAGTCTTCCCATCCCTCTCTTTCCTGTCCTCTTAACTTGTCGTAGAACTCCAGTCCTCATGTATGATGACGAGCCTGTACTCACCTAGTTGTGGTTGCAGGGGTCGATTCATAGCTCCTGTGTGTGTTAGTTAGTTACCATTTTGTCCTAGGCACATGTCGATTAGACACTAGGCCTATTGTATGTATATGTGTGTATGTGTGTGTAAGGAAACACTTCGAAATGTTTCTGCCCCGCCGGGAATTGAACCCGGGCCCTCCGTTCGTGAAGCGAGAGCTTTAGCCACCATGCCATCGGGGCGTGTGTGTGTGTGTGTGGGGGAAGGGGATGGTGTGCTGGAAGAGAATTTTAGTGTTTCACTGAGGCCATAAAACTATATTATAGTACTCTTGGAACAGCTGAAATTTTCTCGCCTGAGGCAGTCTCTCTCTCTTCTCTTTCTCTTTCTCTCTCTCTCTCTCTCTCTCTCTCTCTCTCTCTCTCTCTCTCTCTCTCTCTCTCTCTTTCTCTCTCTCTCTCTCTCTCTCTCTCTCTCTCTCTCTCTCTCTCTCTCTCTCTCTCTCTTTCTCTCTCTATATATCTGTCTGTCTTACACTGGGTTCTACAAGGTTAAGTTAAGGTTCCTAACTTTATTTACAGTTTAAAGCTGTTTCATACATCAGCTCATTTGAAAGCCTTTTTATTGTCATGAGACGTACAAATAGAGAACAGGGTGAAGTTGGAGCCATCTGTGGGCCAGCAATATATCTCTCTCTCTCTCTCTAGGTATGACAAAAGCTATGTAGTGCCCTAATAGCTTCAGGTAATTGGATTAATGAGGACAGGTATGGAAAAGTGTTTAATCTTTGATAATAATCAACAGATAACTGATGGTCCATTATCGTCTCCACCAAAATGATGATGCTCTTATTATTATGATGAATTTTTATGGCTTTTTATCCACGCCTCACGGGAGGAGGGAGAGAGAGGGAGGGAGGGAGAGAGAGAGGGAGAGCCTGGTACTACAGTGCTGGCATGCTTATTTAACGAGGTTAGCAGGCCTACATAACGAGGTTAACAGGCCTACGTAACCACGTTGACAGGATTACATAACGACGTTGACAGGACTGCATAACGACGCTGACAGGCCCACATAACATTGACAGGCCCACATAACATTGACAGGCCCACATAACATTGACAGGCCCACATAACATTGACAGGCCCACATAACATTGACAGGCCCACATAACATTGACAGGCCCACATAACATTGACAGGCCCACATAACATTGACAGGCCCACATAACATTGACAGGCCCACATAACATTGACAGGCCCACATAACATTGACAGGCCCACATAACATTGACAGGCCTACATAAATGTTGGCAGCTGTAGGCTCATTAACAGGTAAGCAAGAGTGTGTAATTTGTTATTGTTGTTTTGGCTATTGCTGTGTAAAGCGCTAGAACCGTGTGGGTCATTCAGCACGAAGAATAATGAAGGCTCGAGCCTCTGTCCTTGTGTTATGTTCCTCTAAGGGACATAACACAAGGAACATGAACATAACACAAGGAACATGAACATAACACAAGGAACATTAACATAACACAAGGAACATGAACATAACACAAGGAACATGAGGAACATAACATGAGGAATATAAGGAACATGAAAGTAAGGAGCATAACATACGAAATATAAGGAACATTAGAACATAAAGAATATAATAAATATTATGAACATAACCTGTCTAGTCCTGCTGTCCTAGCCAAGTTCTCTCACTTAGTGTATGTATCTTCCTTCCGTCCGTCTGTCAGTCCTCCGTCCGTCTGTCAGTCCTCCGTCCGTCTGTCAGTCCTCCGTCCGTCTGTCAGTCCTCCGTCCGTCTGTCAGTCCTCCGTCCGTCTGTCAGTCCTCCGTCCGTCTGTCAGTCCTCCGTCCGTCTGTCAGTCCTCCGTCCGTCTGTCAGTCCTCCGTCCGTCTGTCAGTCCTCCGTCCGTCTGTCAGTCCTCCGTCCGTCTGTCAGTCCTCCGTCCGTCTGTCAGTCTTCCGTCCGTCTGTCAGTCCTCCGTCCGTCTGTCAGTCCTCCGTCCGTCTGTCAGTCCTCCGTCAGTCTGTCAGTCCGCTCCTGCCGTATTCACTCGTCCGTCCGTCACATGTTTAATATGAAAATTCCGTCAAGAGAGAGTGTTACGGGTATACCCTTGACCAACATTTTATATTGTGTGTATTTTTATCATAATGGTATATTGGAGATATTTCCGTTATTAGCTAAAACGAAAATGTCTTACTTTATACTATTATTTGATTTAGCTATGTTGTAGGTAGGATGTTACATTTTACTGTGGTGTTCATGTAGTGTGAGACCACTAGTCATACTGCCGGGTACCTGTTTAGGTAGTGGCCGGTCTCCCCTCCCTCAGTCACGTGACCTACATGACGTCGTTTCATCAACCATTGACGATCGTCAGTAGGTTCACACATCCTCTCCCAACAGGGAGTAGGTTCACACATCCATTCCTGACCAGGAGTAGGTTCACTGACTTTCACAAGAGTAGTCATATGCTCTTTGGAGTAGGCTTGGGAAGTTATTCCACCTTTAAGAGGGTTTAAGTCCGTAGTATGGTTTGAAAATTGTCTATTCAACCACGACTTACGGTGATAGCTTGTATTAGCAGAGCTTTGGTCAGTATTCGGAATTATGGTCTCAATAAAATGTATTTGATGTTTCAATTGATATTTTATACTTCTCTGCCTTTATTGAGGCAATAGTCTCAGTTATTGTATTGCGAAACGTTAATGTAAAATATTACTTGTATAAAACTCATGTCATTGAGTATGATTATTGTAGAGAAACAAGTAAAGTCATATGTCGACTGTTTTCGAATAAAGTGTATCATGATGTATTACACTGCAATAGAGATAACTTTATACAATACACTGAATAATTATATGAATTCTTTTATATTAAATTTCTCAAATTTTACTTGCTTGGGTCAATCTCCTAAAAATTACCCTAATGCTATAATGATTTTCTCTAATGATGAAACAATCAAAGCTTAATTAAATAACTTGTTACGACGGGGCAAAACAGGCTAATAATTGAGGCCCTGATCGTAACAGAGAGAGAGGCAGACAGACAGACAGACAAGAGGGAAAGATAGGCAGGCAAGAGAGAGAGAGGCGAGAGAGAGAGAGAGAGAGAGAAAGTGAAGAGCAGTGAAAATCTGCTTTCCCAGATTACCTGATGCGATTTTTAATCTGTCTCGACGATTTTTTTTGGATCGAGTACCGGTAGGGGGCAGATTTATCACATTTTTATATATATGTATATATACTTTTTACCTCGTTCTTTTTTTATGTTTTTGTTCGTCATTTATCGGCTTTCCTTTTTTCCCCCCCTTTTTTTTTACTCAACTATATTTGCCGTTTATTTTCAAGCTGAGTTTTTTAAACGATTTTATCTTTTGTGTATTTTTTATCAATGTTTTTTCTGTTTTTCTTTGTTTCCTGAACTTTTCTTTTTGTTTTGCCTCCAACATCCAGTTTTCTTTATATATTTTTTTATTTACAGTTCTTTTTTTTCCCCTCTAGTCGTTCTTTTATTCTTTCTTTATTCTCTTTTTCTTTTTAATTCTTGCAAGAAACCACTGTCTCGTGCCTCCAGATATTCTGTGGAGAAAAAGCCTGAAGAGTCATTAAAAAACAGCGATATATATATATATATATATATATATATATATATATATATATATATATATATATATATGGATTTAGTGGGTCGCTCCTACCTGGAGGGCATTCCGGGGATCAACGCCCCCGCGGCCCGGTCCACGATCAGGCCTCCCGGTGGATCAGGGCCTGATCAACTAGGCTGTTACTGCTGGCCACACGTAGTCCAACGTACGAACCACAACCCGGCTGATCTGGCACCGACTTTAAGTATCTGTCCAGACCCCTCTTGAAGGCAGCCAGGGGCCTATTGGTAATTCCCCTTATGCTTGGTGGGAGGCTGTTGAACAGTCTTGGGTCCCGGACATTTATGGTGTTTTCTCTTAGTGTACCAATGACGCCCCTTCTTTTCATTAGGGGTATTTTGCATCGCCTGCCAAGTCTTTTACTTTCGTAGGGAGTGATTTCTGTGTGCAGATTCGGGACCATTCCTTCTAGGATTTTCCAGGTGTAGATTATGATATATCTCTCTCGCCTGCGTTCCAGCGAGTACAAGTGAAGTGCTTGGGCGTTCCCAGTAGTTGAGGTGTTTGGTGGAACTTGTATGTGCAGTAAAGGTTCTCTGTACACTCTCCAGATCTGCAATTTCACCTGTTTTGAACGGAGATGTTAATGTACAGCAGTATTCCAGCCTAGAGAGAACAAGTGATTTGAAAAGGATCATCATTGTCTTGGCATCTCTTGCTTTGAACGTTCTCATTATCCATAATATCATTTCCTTTGCAGATGTGAACGTGGCACTGTTGTGATCTTAGAAAGTGAGATCCTCAGACATTACCACTCCCAGGTCCCTCACATTATTTTTCCGCTCTATTGTATGATCAGAGTTTGTAGTATAGTCTGTTCTAGTTATTATCTCCTCCAGTTTTCCATAACGAAGTAGTTGGAATTTGTCTTTATTGAACATCATGTTTTCCGTTGCCCATTGAAAAACTTGGTTTATATCTTCTTGGAGGTTAACCGCGTCCTCAATAGATGACACTCTCATGCAGATCCTAGTATCGTCTGCAAAGGATGACACGGTGCTGTGGATTACATCTCTGTCTATGTCTGATATGAGGATGAGGAACAGGATGGGGGCGAGTACTGTGTCTTGTGGAACAGAGCTTTTCACTATGGCAGCATCCGATTTAACTCTCTTAACCACTACTCTTTGTGTTCGATTGGTTAGGAAGTTGAAGATCCATCTCCCCACTTTACCAGCACGTATTTTGTGTGCTATTACACCATGATCACACTTGTCAAAGGCTTTTTCAAAGTCTGTGTATATTACATCTGCATTCTGTTTTTCTTCCGGTGCTTCCAAGAGCCTTGGATGCACCGGAGAGGCAGGAACGACCTGCCCTGAACCCATGTTGCCCTGGATTGTGCAGAGCTATTGGTCTATAGTTCCTGCCTTTCACAGTTGCTGGACCATCGCGATGATGTTGGAAGCACTGGAAGACAAGCAAAATGTACAAATGTACACTGCCTTTGGAAAAGTTATACAATACGTACAACCATGGTTTAATAGTGTTCACAATGCCTGCAAAAAGAATAACTGGGAAAGTGGGTAGATGGGTATTTAACTTTCTAAAAAATAAAACTCAGAGAGTAATAGTAAACAGTGAAATCGGAGGCTGCCACTGTGAAAAGCTCTGTTGTTCAAGGCACAGTACTCGCCCCACTTCTATCATTCTTATATCCGACACAGAGATATAAAACATATCACCGTATCTTCCTTTACAGACGATACTAGGATCCGTATGAGTGGCGTTCATTGAGGACACAGCAAACCTTCAAGATGATGTAAACAAAGTCTTCCAGCCAGCCACTGATAATATGATGCTTAACGAGGACGAATATCACTTATCCAGCTATGGTAAAACTGAGGAAAAAGTTGAACAGGGTACACAAACACGGATCGTCCAGTAGAGCGATAGTTTTATGAGAGGGATTTGGGAGTGACAACGTTACAGGATCTCACACTTTGGATCACAACAATGTTATTGCAACCACAGTGGAAATGACTGAACACTCAGAAGATTCAAGACGAGAGATGCCGAGTCTGTGATACATACCTTTGATGAATTTTGAGTTTTTTTTCTACTCCCGGAGCCCGGCCATGGACCAGGCTCGTCTGGGGCTAGTCTGGCCAACCAGGCTGTTGCTGTTGGTGGCCTGGGGCCTGGGGCCTCCACATATACATCACAGTCTAATGATACTCTACAAGACACTAGTTCTCTCTAGGCTGGAAGAGTGCTGTATTCTAACGGTTTCCTACAAGGAAGGCGAAATTACAACACTGGAGAACATACAGAGAACCTTTACTGCTTGTATAAATTGTGTCAGCTATCTGAACTACTGGGAATGCTTGACAGTCCGTTAAATTGTACTCTTTGTTGAAAGATACATTATACTAATTTACACCTGGAAAGACTGGCCCAAAACCTGCACACTAAAATCACTTCTCATGAAAGCAAAAGACTTGGCAGACGGTGCAAAACACCTTTGAGGGAAAAGCAGGGACACGAGCACACTTTGAACTCATTAAATATAAGGGGACCAAGACTTTTCAACCTCCCTCCCCCCCCTCTTCATGCATTAGGGAAATTACCGACAAACCTCTGGCTGTCTTCAATAAGGAATTTGATAAGTTCCTTGAGTCAATTGCTGACTAACCCGGCTGTGATGCACAAGCTGGAAAGCATGAGGCCAGCACCAACAGCCTGGTCGTTCAGGCCAGGAACCAAGAGGGTCTGAGACGGAGTCCAGGTAACCTGTTTACATTAGTCTTCCATCATCTTAAAATAAAGTCAAGAATGTATTGTCTTCCATTTTCTATAGTATGAGAGGAAATAACGGGATATTTTTGCCATGAGGGTAGGGGAGGGCTCTTGATCCAAGGACTGTGACTCTCTAAATCGTAATAACACCATTATAAACAAAATACTGAATGAAGAGTATTTGAACCCTGGGAGGGAATTAGGACTGGAAATGGAAGGGAAGGGAGGGGAAGGAAATGAAGGGGTAGGCAAGGAAGGGGAGGGGACGGTAAGGAAGAGGAAGGGAAGGAACTAGAGGGGAGGAAGGGGAAGGGGGAGGGGGAGGGGAAGGACCACCACAAAAGTGTGTTGTTTTATTTATTGGTAATATTTTATTTTCTGGTTGATAATTCAGGCTGGGTCGTTAAACATTAGTGTGAGAGGGAGAGTAAAAGTTGGTACACCCCGGACCTGTGCTGGGGAGGGCAGAGTGAGGGGTGGGGTTTGGAGGGGTGCAGGAAATGGAGACCGAAGAGAGGAATGGGGAAAGTGAGAAGAGAATGGAGTGTGTGTACGTGTGGGTACGTGTGTGCACGTACGTACGAGTGAGGAAATTGTCTTTTTAAGGAATACACGTCACTCTGAGAAAGCCTCCCCTCATTCCTTCTGTTGCTACTCTTGCAACATTACATAGCTCCTGATGACCCACGGAGATGTGTGAAAGAACTTGAGCTGAAGATTTTCATCCCATTAGCTTGTCTTACATTGTTATTATTAAAATCGACTGTCTGCAATTATATATATATATATATATATATATATATATATATATATATATATATATATATATATATATATATATATATATATAATGTATGTATGCATATATACGTATGTGTATGTATGCATATATACGTAGTATGTATGTATGTATGTATGTATATATACGTATATGTGTATGCATATATACGTATATGTATGTATGCATATATACGTATATGTATGATATACGTATAGTATGTATGCATATACTATATGTATGTATATATACGTATATGCATATATCATATATACGTATATATATATATATATATATATATATATATATATATATATATATATATATATATATATATATATATATATATATATCACTAGAACTGACTGGTGACCACAGCCTCAAGAAAGAGAATAAACGCACGTCAGGGAAAACTCAGGTTTCCTCCCGTAGCTGTTGAGTATTTTCTTCTATCCCCTATATTCTTAGTTTGGGAACTTTATTTGAAAAGAAAAATACTTTTAAAAATAAGGAAAATACAGTGGGAAGGAGAACAACGTGAAGATCATCTCAGAGCCTAAATCTCAAATACTTCACCCAGCTCCTCGGTGGTGAGTCGCCAGAATGCTGCAGGCATTTCCTCTCTGGATCGCAACACTGAGTCTCTGGAAAAGGAAGCTGGTCGCTCTGGAGTCCATGGTTTCTCACCTAACTCTTTCTGGAACTTGAGAGCACATTCTTCATAATGTGTGTGTGTGTGGGGAGGGGTACTTATTTGTAGTTGCAGAAGTCGTTTTTTTTATCTTTTTGGTTACCTCTTTTAACTTCATGAGTCCCATCATACCTGTTTTACATATAGATCCTGCCTCCATTCTACCACATCGTTTCTTTCGCGTCATTCCACTTCCTGACCTCTGATACTAAAAAGGTACTTCCTGACATCCTTGTGATTTATCTTTTTTTTTTTTTTACACTCCAACTGTGCCCTTGTGTACCTGTTTCCCGTCTCGAGAAGCCTTTTCCTCTCCATCTTGTAAGTACTTCTCCGTCTCGTGTATTTGGTTGTAAGAACATAAGAAGGGAGGAACACTGCAGCAGGCCTACTGGCCCAAAATGGGTAGTCGCCTCTGGTCCATGTTTCTATCATTAGGTTTAGTTCCTTTAATTTCTCCACATAGCTCATACCTCTTGTGGACACTCACTTGTGCCTCCAGACAATCACTCTTTGCCCCCCCCCTTCCTGTTAGGTATTCTTTGATAGGAGGAGAAATTTTTTCCTGGATAGAGGCATGGTTGACAAATAGGCAGCAGAGAGTTTGCATAAATGGGGAGAAATCAGAGTGGGGAAGTGTCACAAGCGGTGTTCCACAGGGGTCAGTATTGGGCCCCTTGTTGTTCACAATCTACATAAACGACATAGATGAGGGAATAAATAGCGACATAAGCAAGTTTGCCGATGACACCAAAATAGGCCGTCCAATTCATTCAAATGAGGACATTAGAGCACTCCAGGAAGATTTGAATAGACTGATGCAGTGGTCGGAGAAGTGGCAGATGCAGTTTAATATAGATAAATGCAAAGTTCTAAATATTGGACAGGACAATAACCATGCCACATATAAACTAAATAATGTAGATCTTAATACTACTGATTGTGAAAAGGATTTAGGAGTTCTGGTTAGCAGTAATCTAAAACCAAGACAGCAGTGCATAAGTGCTCGCAATAAAGCGAACAGAATCCTTGGCTTCATATCAAGAAGCATAAATAATAGGAGTCCTCAGGTTGTTCTTCAACTCTATATATCCTTGGTTAGGCCTCATCTAGATTATGCTGCACAGTTTTGGTCACCGTATTACAGAATGGATATAAATGCTCTGGAAAACGTACAAAGGAGGATGACTAAGTTGATTCCATGTATCAGAAATCTTCCCTATGAGGATAGACTGAGGGCCCTGAATCTGCACTCTCTAGAAAGACGTAGAATTAGGGGGGATATGATTGAGGTGTATAAATGGAAAACAGGAATAAATAAAGGTGATGTAAATAGCGTGCTAAAAATATCTAGTATTGACAGGACTCGCAGCAATGGCTTTAAGTTGGATAAATTCAGATTCAGGAAGGATATAGGAAAGCATTGGTTTGGTAATAGAGTTGTCGATGAGTGGAACAAACTCCCGAGTACAGTTATAGAGGCTAAAACGTTGTGTAGTTTTAAAAATAGGCTAGATAAATATATGAGTGGGTGCGGGTGGGTGTGAGTTGGACCTGACTGGTTTGTGCTACTAGGTCGGATGCCGTGCTCCTTCCTTGGGTGGATGTAACCTGACCTGGCTGGGTCGGGGCATTGGCTTAAGCCGGTGGGAGAATTGGACTTGCCTCGCATGGGCCAGTAGGCCTTCTGCAGTGTTCCTTCTTTCTTATGTTCTTATGTTCTCTTATTTTTGTCTGACTTTTTTTGCGGTACTGTGTCAAATATCTTCTTCCAGGGCTATCGAATGTGAATGAACATGGAAAAATCTAAGAGAAAGTCTTGTAATATGCACAGTTTATTTACTGGCATCATTAAGAAACATTCACTGTTCTTGCTGCAGATACAGTCTTGAGGTCAAGATAGATAACAGGTTCTCTTCTCTTACATACCAGCTCGTCTGGCGAGAGAAAGAAGACTCGTTGATGCTGTGTCGTGTCACATTTACAATCCTGCATGGCGATTTAATAGGAGGGGGAATCCATGTTAAACCCAGTACGTTTGTTAAAAATCCTGCTATCACTGTTACCATCATCGTCAGTAGTATAGTCACAACCACAAACCCAAACTTCACTATCTCTTACCACTATCAATACCACAACAACTACTACCATCAACACTATTATAAAACTGTAATAACACAATTGCAAACAAACCACAGTACTTGTGGTGTTAGAACTCATGCTAACCTCCATATGGTTTATAAATACGTCTAGTTGGATGAATTTTAACGTAGCCAGCTGGCCCAGTGGCTTAACATTGGCCTGGAGTTTTAAAGACTCCCTTGCCGTGAGTTGTAACCCACCCGTACCATGATCTTTTTGAATTATAAAGCTTAGCCTCATACAAAGCATCGATCTTTTTGAGCCTTGATGCGATAACTGAAAGGATAATCACTCTGGCAGGTGATTATCAATCTTGTGTTGCTGGTTGCAACACATGACATGGGTCTGTCATGTGATGACCCGCTCAGTGGCTCGGGTGCTATGATGGGGGACGCCGCACGTCAGTGTGTTGAAGGACACCTGAAGGAGAGGTACTTCATGACACTACTACTCGGAACCATAGCAGCAGCAGGAATAACCTCAGTCACGGCAGCAGAAACAGCTGCAGGAGAAGTAGGAACAACAGCAGTAGCAAAAGCAGGCACAACAGCAATAGAAGCAGCGGCTGCTGGCTTACTGCTGGACTCTGGGATCTGAGTGGTTGTAATAGTTGTCATGTTTTGTTAAGAGCTGTGATGTCAGAATTCTCAGAATGTATACACGCATTAAGACGTGTAATATTATGCTTCGATTGCTAGCAAGCTATAGAGAGGGAGAGGGAGGGAAGGGGAGAGAGATGGGGCTGGGGGAGGGAGAAAGTGAGAGCGGAATCGGGAGAGAGGGGAAGGGAGGAAGCAGGTAAATCTCATAAAATATTTTCACATAATTGCGTAATTGTTGTGGCAGACGTCCCACCGACTAGACCTGCTGCTCCTCCTCCTTCCGTCTTCCCCTCCTCTTCTTCCCAAGTCCCCCTCCACTTCTCGAGTCCCCCCTCCTCTTCTCGAGTCCCTCCCTCCCTCTCTAAGACCCACACTATTGATTGCCTGTGATAGCCGTATTAATCAGACCATAACCATGGTGTGGGTAGAAGTGGAGACATTACACACGCACTTTACGAGGCCACAGAAGAAAGTTTACACAACGCAAGTTATAATGATAGGAGTAATTACAGGACATTTACATATGAGAAAATATTATGATTTCTGGTTCTAAATACGCAGCTAACCCTCACATAGGAGAGAGAAGCTTAGAATGACGTTTCGGTTCGATTTGGACCATTTACAATGTATATGGTCCAAATCGGACTGAAAAGTCGTAAGTTTCTGGGAATAAGACACACACACACACACACACACACACACACACACACAACACACACACACACACACACACACACACACACACACACACACACACACACACAGTGACAGGATGTTCCAGAGAGGGAACACAGAAACAAGGGGACACAACTGGAAGCTGAAGACTCAGATGAGTCAAAGGGATGTTAGGAAGCATTTCTTCAGCCACAGAGTAGTCAGGAAGTGGAATAGTCTAGAGAAAGATATAGTGGAGGCAGGAACCATACATAGTTTTAAGACGAGGTATGATAAAACTCATGGAGCAGGGAGAGCAGAGACCCAGTAGCGGACAGCGAAGAGGCGGGGGCAGGAGCTGAGTCTCGACCCCTGCAACCACAATTAGGTGAGTACATACACACACACACACACACACAACATACACACACACACAACATACACACACACACACAACATACACACACACACAACATACACACACACACAACATACACACACACACACAACATAAACGGAGATGCTGCGACATTTGTGACTTTACCAGTCATGTTGTTAGGAAAATGGACACAGATGCAACTAATGTGAAATTTGAGGCAACGTTTTGCTCTCCAGGAGCTTTGTGAAGCCGGGTATCGGCTCTCCAGGAGCTTTGTCAAGCCGGGTATCGGCTCTCCAGCAGCTTTGTCAAGCCAGATAACGGCTTAACAAAGCTCCCGGAGAGCGAAATGTTGCCACAATGTCACATTAGTTGCATCTGTGTCCAACATTTTTTCTGTAATTCTACCTTTACCAATCCTGTTACGATTGATACAGTCGCCAGTGGTGAAACGTCTCTCAGTGGTGAAACGTCTCTGTGTCTTGACATTGCATATATCTTATTTCAACAATCTGTTGATATTTAGATAGTAAAGAACAAAAAACGTCAAAGTACCGTGACTGGAACAATACACAAATAACCCTCACATAGGAGGAACTTACGACGACGTTTCGGTCCGACTTGAACCATTTACAAAGTCACACTAACTTTGCAAATGTGACATTGTACGTGTGACTTTGTAAATGGTCCAAGTCAGACCGAAACGTCGTCGTAATCTCCTCCTATGTGCGGGTTATTTGTGTAAAATTTAGAGACTTGTGTTGGTGCAGACTTGAAGGTGAGGCTTCCATTTTACCGAAGGTAAAAAAAAAATCGGAATCTGTCTCCATGTTTAGTAATCTGGTGAAGACATATTAGCAATCAGTTACAAAATAAGTGTAAATAATTTACAATTTACGTTAAACAATTTAATAAGACATCCAACATTTTCATAATACTGTTTATTTAAGGCTCTAAAAAAACATTTTGGAAACTAATAAAACTACGTACGTTATTGTGATAACCGTAGAGCTAAGATAATAGTTATGAAGTGTTATTAATCTCAATTAACTGACATATTTCCATTTTTTAACTTTTAAGAAACTCGTTGGATAACAGAAAAAAAACATACATTATTCTAATACCTTAAATTAAAATTAAAATACATTAGCAGCTAAACTTAAAATTTCTCAAACTATAGTCAAGGAAAATCAACATTTGCCATTTTTGGAAGTTAATCTGTTCCTACGAGAAGAGTAGATATACAACCCGCACATAGAGAGTAGCTTACGACGACGTTTCGGTCTGACTTGGACCGTTTACAAAGTCACGCTAATACAAAAGAGTGAGGGAGCCAGTGTATATAGGCGAAGGAGACAGCGACGGGACCATGAGAGGAAGAAGTGGTAAGACTGGTATTGGTAGTGGTAAGACGGGTAGTGGTAGTAGTAGTAGAGAGTAGTTTTGATAGCACAAGAGATAGAAAGGGGAGTGAAGGGTGAAGGGAGGCAAAAGTAATGGTCGTAATAGTCTGTTGTCGAAGAATTACCACCTTCCTCGACGCTATCAACTTGCCCTTTCGTATTTTTAATTTAATATCAATATTGTCATCCTCTCTTCTGACAAAGGCAATCCGGTGGTTGTTTTTGATCATGAGAAGAGTATACATGTTCCATCCAATGGTAAACAATCTTCTACTCTGCTGAAGAATAGCGGAAACTCGTATATTTACTGGCTAGGTTTGCCACAGATGGAAGAACTATCACAAATTCTTTCCGCCACTTTTATGGATTTCCTTCTTTAGGTAATAATGAGATTGTCATTTATTTGTCTATTTTTTTTTATTTGTGGTAACATAAATATCAGGACGTTTGTTTTTGGACGCTAATGTTTGGTGATTTGGAAAAGGATCCCGAGGTAGATGCCTGTGAGGTGCTGTTGGTGGGGAATACTGGCTACAATTTCTTCATATTATTATTCCAAATCAAACTTATGCTTTTCAATCCTAGTTACATCATCTTTAAGTTCCTCATCAGACACCACCCGTAGCTCGGTTGGAAGCGCACTCAGTTCACATACATTGAGGTCCGTGGGTCGATTCCCGGTACGGGTGAATCAGGGCGTGTTTCCTTAAGACACCCGCTGTCCCTGCTCACCTAGCAGTAAATAGATCATGTGTGTTAGTTGACTGGTGTGGGTCGCATCATGGGGACAAAATTGACCTAATTTGCCTGAGATGCTCCGCATAACAAGGGACTTTCTACATAGTAGTATGTTATTGATGTCAACTATGGTCTGTATACCTTGTACATGTACTTGTAGAAATAGATTATTAATATCATAATGGTATACCGACAAGTTGAAGACTAACACATGTGCAACAGTTTATCTTTATTTCCAAAACGTTTCGCCCACACAGCAGACTTCTTCAGTTTAATACAGGTGACCAAATATGGAGACCCTTTGATATACTTTTGAGGAGTTCAGAGTTTTTATTTTGGAGTAGTAGTTTTGAGGTGGTCAGTCCCTCGGCTATGAAGGGACTGACCAGAATATAATCGTAGACAACTAATTGAAGTGTATATGCTGTGTTAGTGTATATGCTGTGTTAGTGTATGTGCTGTTAGTGGATGTTGTGTTAGTGTGTGCTGTGATAGTGTGTGTTCTGTGTTAGACAGTGTGTACTGTGTGAGAGAGTGTGTGCTGTGTTAGGGCATGTGCTGTGTTAGTGCATGTGCTGTTAGTATGTATGTGCTGTGTTAGTGTACTGGTTAGTATGTGATATGTTAGTGTGTGCTGTTAGAGAGTGTATGCTGTGTTAGTGTATGCGCTGTGTTTGCATATGCTGTGTTAGCATATGCTGTGTTAGTGCATGTGCTGTGTTAGTGTATGTGCTGTTAGTATGTATGTGCTGTGTTAGTGTACTGTGTTAGTGTGTGCTGTTAGAGAGTGTATGCTGTGTTAGTGTATGTGCTGTGTTAGTGTATGTGCTGTGTTAGTGTATGTGCTGTGTAGTGTAGTGCTGTGTTAGTGTATGTGCTTGTTAGTGTATGGCTGTGTTAGTGTATGTGCTGTGTTAGTGTATGTGCTGTGTTAGTGTATGTGCTGTGTTAGTGTATGTGCTGTGTTAGTGTAAGAGTAACTCTCACAATCGTGAGGTAGTGGATAAATTTTACTATTTTTAAGTACAGGAGTAATATTAATATTGTAAAAAGTATCAGCTGGTATCGGCTACTTTTTTGCGACGTAATACTGGTCCAGGATGGACCGGGACGCCGTTTAGTGTTCAACAGTATGTGGGTTAGTGGTGTCTGTTGTTGATATGTGCAGCAAGGAAATTAGGTGCTGTGATATAATAACCTCGTAATGATCTGGATAAATTATTGTAGTATGGGTACCTTTTCTAGTTGAAAATTAGGTATATGGTCGCATATACGCTAATCAGGAACTTAAGACTCCTGGCGAGCGAAACGTGTACCAAATACGCATAGCGTACATTTCGCAAGTGTAGTGTTGAATCAGATTCTTGAAAAGGATAAGGGATACATATTTAATCCGGCAAGATCAGTGGTATCTAATCCCTGATGGTAACCTATCTAATCCCTGTTGCAAATGAGTCCTTCGGATAGACTGGAATTTAAATGTATACCTTGTATCCGCTTGCTGCTGAATACACCACTTATCCGGATGAGAATGCTTTGTATCGTCTCCATACACCAGCCACTTAAGATGTCTCCTTTCATACACCAGCCACTTAAGATGTCTCCTTTCATACACCAGCCACTTAAGATGCTTGTAATGAACAGGACCAGTGCTGCTTCTTGAGGATCTTCCTCTTGAAGATGATGAAACAGGAACTGTATGAAGGGAGAACCTGGGGAGGAACTGTATGAAGAGAGAACCTGGGGACGAACTGTATGAAGAGAGAACCTGGGGACGAACTGTATGAAGGAGAACCTGGGGACGAACTGTATGAAGAGAGAACCTGGGGACGAACTGTATGAAGCGAGAACCTGGGGACGAACTGTATGAAGAGAGAACCTGGGGAGGAACTGTATGAAGGGAGAACTGGGGAGGAACTGTATGAAGAGAGAACCTGGGGACGAACTGTATGAAGAGAGAACCTGGGGACGAACTGTATGAAGCGAGAACCTGGGGAGGAACTGTAAGAAGAGAGAACCTGGGGAGGAACTGTATGAAGAGAGAACCTGGGGAGGAACTGTATGAAGAGAGAACCTGGGGAGGAACTGTATGAAGAAGAACCTGGGGAGGAACTGTATGAAGAGAGAACCTGGGGAGGAACTGTATGAAGAGAGAACCTGGGGAGGAACTGTATGAAGAGAGAACCTGGGGAGGAACTGTATGAAGAGAGAACCTGGGGAGGAACTGTATGAAGAGAGAACCTGGGGAGGAACTGTATGAAGAGAGAACCTGGGGAGGAACTGTATGAAGCGAGAACCTGGGGAGGAACTGTATGAAGCGAGAACCTGGGGAGGAACTGTATGAAGCGAGAACCTGGGGAGGAACTGTATGAAGCGAGAACCTGGGGAGGAACTGTATGAAGCGAGAACCTGGGGAGGAACTGTATGAAAGAGAACCTGGGGAGGAACTGTATGAAGAGAACCTGGGAGGAACTGTATGAAGCAAGAACCTGGGGAGGAACTGTATGAAGCGAGAACCTGGGGAGGAACTGTATGAAGCGAGAACCTGGGGAGGAACTGTATGAAGCAAGAACCTGGGGAGGAACTGTATGAAGCGAGAACCTGGGGAGGAACTGTAGCACCTGGGAGGAATGAAGCGAGAACCTGGGGAGGAACTGTATGAAGCGAGAACCTGGGGAGGAACTGTATGAAGCGAGAACCTGGGGAGGAACTGTATGAAGCGAGAACCTGGGGAGGAATGTATGAAGCGAGAACCTGGGGAGGAACTGTATGAGAATGGAGGCTGAAGAACCTGGGGAGGAACTGTATGAAGCGAGAACCTGGGGAGGAACTGTATGAAGCGAGAACCTGGGGAGGAACTGTATGAAGCAAGAACCTGGGGAGGAACTGTATGAAGCGAGAACCTGGGAGGAACTGTATGAAGCGAGAACCTGGGGAGGAACTGTATGAAGCGAGAACCTGGGGAGGAACTGTATGAAGCAAGAACCTGGGGAGGAACTGTATGAAGCGAGAACCTGGGGAGGAACTGTATGAAGCGAGAACCTGGGGAGGAACTGTGTGAAGCAAGAGGAACCTGAGGAGGAACTGCATGAAGCAGAACCTGGGGAGGAACTGTATGAAGCGAGAACCTGGGAGGAACTGTGGATGGAGGAACTGATGAAGAGAACCTGAGGAGGAACTGTATGAAGGAGAACTGGGGGACACCATGACGCAGTGACGCAGTTTTGATTCACGTGGCTGCTTCTCTCACAGCTGTTTTTGTTGTCTTAACTGTGCCTAGTGGAGGTTTTTCTTAATGCAGATTTAAAGTTGACACAATCTGTGGAGGAACAAAAAACACTGAGGGGGGAATTCCACCTTCAGAATGCCTTTCACATCATGTTAGACGGATCTGATGCTAATTTAGATGGGATTAGAAAAGTGCATTGATTGGCAATGACGTATCATTTCGGCCTGCAGGAGGGTGGAAATGTGTTTTTGGGGGGCTAATTTCCCCATTAATCTCGTCCTGACGCGCTCTATATTTGTCTCTAAACCAGGGTTCCTCAAGGTGGACAATAGCGACCTCTAGGGGTTGTTGGGACTATCGAAGGGGTCGATAAATGGCTGTGGGTCAACAGGGGGGTCAGTACGTCTGGGGACGTGGTGATTTTAGCCATGAAAATGTAATTTTAAGCAGAGGACCCCTCAAGGGAGGTTCCTTGATGCTGGGTGTGCTCCAGTTCCCCGAATTGAGCGTGAATGCCATCCATTACCCTCCCCCCCACACAGGCGTTGTATAACCTCTACGGGTTTAGCGTTCCCCCATAATAAATAATAATAAGTTAGCAGAGGAACAGAGTGGACCTGGAAGGGCGTGGTGACTTACCACTAAAACTCACCGATCACCAGCCAGATATTAGTGACCTGGTTGACATTCATCAGATCACCAGCCAGATATCAGTGACCTGGTTGACGTTCATCAGATCACCAGCCAGATATCAGTGACCTGGTTGACGTTCATCAGATCACCAGCCAGATATCAGTGACCTGGTTGACATTCATCAGATCACCAGCCAGATATCAGTGACCTGGTTGACGTTCATCAGATGCATCTTGACCATTAATTATATCAACAGTTTCAGGATAAAAAGTATGTTAAATCTTAGTTTTCATAATTTAAATAATACCTATTTTTATGAAGTAATTATTATTATTATTATTATTATTATTCGTAGTACTATGATTTAAAGTGCTATTTATTAAATTATTTTCGATATGCAGAACAACCAATGTGAAAAAAAAATAGTGAAATTCCAAGCGCTTTCGTGATTTCTCGCATTAACAAGGAACTGTTCCTTGATAATGTGAGAAGTCGCGAAAGCGCTTGGAATTTCACTTTTTTCACAGTGGTTGTTTTGCATATTGTGACATCACCTGTTTACTGTGATCTTATTGCATAAATTATTTTCATTTAATAAATGTTTGGAGGTCAATGAACAATCAAACTTCATGAAGGGGTCGATGAACATGCTGAAACTTCATGAAGGGGTCGATGAACATTCTGAAACTTAATGAAGGGGTCGATGAACATTCTGAAACTTCATGAAGGGGTCGATGAACATTTTGAAACTTCATGAAGGGGTCGATGAACATTCTGAAATTTCATGAAGGGGTCGATGAACATTCTGAAACTTTATGAAGGGGTCGATGAACATTCTGAAACTTCATGAAGGGGTCGATGAACATTCTGAAACTTCATGAAGGGGTCGATGAACATTCTGAAACTTCATGAAGGGGTCGATGAACATTCTGAAATTTCATGAAGGGGTCGATGAACATTCTGAAACTTCATGAAGGGGTCGATGACTCGAGTTGTTTCGAGAACCCCCATCTAAAAACTCTATTTGCCGACTGTCTTTCAGTTTGAACCATAACTCAAGAGTATAGTACTCACTTTTATCTGCATTATCTTCATTACGCTCTTTATCACCCATTATATTTATTCAGATTCTTCGTTTTTATCTGTTGGTTTCGTTTTTTTTTTTTTTTGTTAGTAGTGACACAATAAGTCAAGTCAGATTATTTAGGTACACGTAAGTACAATGATCATATCTAGTAACGTTTGTAAATCACCTAGTAACGCGTTAATTAGTAACATATGTGTTAATTACCTAGTAACGTGTAAATTACCTAACTTTTTTTTGTCAACAAAGTGACTTATTTTCTTTGGGGTTTATGACATTTTACTGAGAAGACGTTTCGACCACCAGGTACTTCATCAACTGAAACGAGGAAATGTCCATTGTATATCCTTGGTGCTGTGTTTTGACTTCATCACATTACTCTTCTGCAGTGATCTTACCAGAGATGTTAACTCTGCGTCTATTGTGGTCAAAGCTGTTTAGAGTTAAGTTTGTTTTACACATAACTCGCCACACGGAAGGAAGGGAGGCAGTGTATATATATATATATATATATATATATATATATATATATATATATATGTATTATATATATATATATATATATATATATATATATATATATATATATATATACTGGAATTTAATAATATATATTTATATTATTATACGAGGGGGCGAGGCCGGGAGAACGAGAGGAGGTGGAAGTAGTTGGTATAAGTAGTGGTGGTAGTAGTAAAAGTAGTTTAGTAGTGGCAGAGGTGGTCATAGGAAGGTAGTAGAAGTGACACCAGGTTTATTTTCTTTCCTCGTTGATAAAGAGAATGTTCCGTTTAGTTTTTGTTCAGTGTTGTAAATAAAGAATAAGGTACAATACCGTGACTGGAACAATACACAGATACTCGCACACGGGGGAGAGGAGCTTTACGACGACGTTTCGGTCCGACTTGGACCATTTACAAAGTTACACTAACACAAAGAGAGGGAGCTACTACGACTACTACTACTGCTACCAGCCTTACTACTACCACTACTACTCCCTCCCTTGGTATCGTCTTTCTCCAGCTCTCCTATATATATGATAAATTAGACACATATGCAACACTTGGGTATCTTTATTGAGGAAACGTTTCGCTATACAGTGGCTTCATCAGTCCATACAAAGGAGAATCGTGAAGAACAGGAGTAGTTTGAGGTAATCAGTCCCTCGGCCTTGAGTCGATGTTGTCAGTCCATCAATCTTGAAATCTTGTAATCAGTCCATCAATCTTCACCATTCTCCTTTGTATGGACTGATGAAGCCACTGTGTGGCGAAACGTTTCCTCAATAAAGATACCCAAGTGTTGCATATGTGTCTAATTTATCAACTTGAAGGTTTTCTGAACTATTTGTCTAGATCGCCTATATATATACTGGCTTCGTCTCTTGTGTTAGTGTGACTTTGTAAATGGTCCAAGTCGGACCGAAACGTCGTTGTAAAGCTCCTCTGTCCTATGTGCGGGTTAGTTGTGTATTGTAAATAAACAGCGTGTTTTCTTTTTTATAGTCCTATTATATTACTGTTTATAGTACTGTTTATTTATAGTACAGTTTGTGCAAATAACTCTTAAATTATTCTTTATTCTGCTTAAAACTATTCCAATGAACTGGTTCACTTTCTTGCAGGTGCGCCACATCCGGATACTTGAGGTTTAAGGTCGGTTGTGCTAGATATTATCCAAGTGAATCTACCAGGACGGTAATATATCAGCAGATGTTGAAGGTAAATGTATTACTTTGTTTTAGTTATGTATCCAGTACGGTCCACCTGGAAGCCTGTGGGTGAAATGATAGTAGTCCAGTGGCAGGCCCCTTGTATTTACTGGGGTCGTATTAATTGCGGTAAGCCCTATCCCCTGCGGGCTTAGTCACCATCATTGACATTAAACACACAATGTGGGTATTTATCGTGTCGCATAGGACCTGACGCTGCCACCGCCACCACTGTCTTAACATATACGTATATATATATTGTGTGTGTGCACGCGCTCACAACTTCTACGTACATGTTAACTTGTTAAGGACAACGGGGTTATTTCCTGTACGTGAGGGAGTCATCGACTCCTGATACACTGACTACGTATTCTCTAAGTGGTACCTGTTAGTGCTTGCCTTGGGTATCTTTTTTCTTCCAAAGTTTTCATTCATAACTTGAGAACGCCTTATCCGATCGACCTCACACCGGCAACGCTGGTGTGCTGTAACTAGGGCAAGGTTCACGCAGCTGTTAGTATATGTAGGTGCTCTGTTCTTTGTTGTATAACTCGTTCCTGGAGTTAGTTTCTGTCCGATAACTTCGCCCCTTCTTAACTGGTTGTCAAAGGAACTTGTCGATAGTGTGTGTTTGAGAGTAACCCACACAATCGTAAGTTGAAGAACAAGACCGAAACGTCGTTATAAGGTTTTCTCTCCTATATGTTTTTTTTTATTGTGAATCGTGAGGTAAGAGTGTATTTAATGTTGATATTTTTAAGCACATATGTAATATTAATATTTAATAAAGGTATCGGATGGTATACCTGGAGAGGGTTTCAGGGGTCAACGCCCCATCGGCCCGGTCTGAGACCAGGCCTAGTGGTGGATCAAGGTCTGATCAACCAGGCTGTTACTGCTGGCTGCACGCAAACTGACGTACGAACCACAACTGTTGCAACCAAATCTGTTCATTTTCTGTGCTAAGAGCTCTGTGCCTGGGACTGTGCAGTTTAGGCACAGGAAGCAGAATTAGGTGTGCTATGCACACCACAAACTTGTGTTAGTGACTTTCACCTGGATTTCTCTGGAGGTACTGCAGGAGGATTTTATTCCTATGAACTGAATCTATAGGAAATGGTAAACCAACACCGCAACATACCAGATGCTATGTACCAAGAGCACAGGAGATCAGACTAGTACGTGTCAGCATCATCCTGCTATCATCATTAACTTTTGGAAAATACTAAGGGCACAACTTCTTTCAGATAGTTCTTTGATTTCTGGATTTCTTAGAAAGACTACCAGAAATAATTTCTTCACCTGAACAAGAAGGCAAAAGACCACCACAGTTACCTTAAACAGGATCTTCATTGGTTTAAGCCACAAAATCAACATCAGCAGGAAAACAGGAAGCCATGGAAGCCTTAGCCTCCTGCTTCACCTCAGCAGTTGGGAAACTAAGCATCAAGACATTATTTTCAGTCTCCCTTACCTTTTTCACTTGAGCTGAACTTAGTCCTGAATTAAATCCATTATATGGCCAATGGCAGCAATGGTCACTGGAACACCAGGGTTTGGCTTACTCAGAACCTGCTGATCCTCAGCCACAGTTATTTAACCTGATGTCATGTGCCTTTCGAGCATCTCCCTCATTTTGCTTCTTCAATGTCCATCCTAACAACAACAAAAGACTGAGGAAAAACAACAGGGCTCTGCTTCTCACTGCTAAGGTTAGATAGCTTCTCATCCACCCATTGAAGTTTTTTTTAGTAAATTCATTGAAAAGACGTTTTTTCACCAATACCTTAAAAAATGGCCGATATCGATACCGATACTTCGAAGCTAATATATTGGATACCCTTTAAAACAGAATAGAAAATTCTGTTTGGGAATGGTTTTTTGTGGTGGCTTGTCTAGCATGGGTCATTAGGTCCGCTACTTTGCTTATGTTCTTACGTATAATGTTTATCAGTGTTCTAAGATAAAGCGAATACCTATGAAAAAAATCTCATTTTAAAATTTGTAGACTATAGAAATGAGTTCGCAATATTAGATTGCTGAGTTTTTGTATCTAAGTCGTAAAGGTGAAGGTCCCTTATCAAAGAAGTGGCAGGATTTGTTTTCGTTGCTCCTTACACAAAAAAAATATTATCACAAAACTGTGGAAAAAGAGCGACAAAGGTAGTTTAATGCTATCTTTTGCTGACAACGTTTCGTCCAGATAGTGGGTTTTGCTAAGTCACAAACAGATCTGTTAGGGAAATGGACACATGTTTAACTAATGTGACATTTTTACTGTGGCAACGTTTCGCTCTCCAGGAGCTTTGTCAAGCCCTTACAAACAATACAAGGACACAGAGGGTATACTCTCCGAGTCCTTGTATTGTTTATAACACCTTGACAAAGCTCCTGGAGAGCGAAACGTTGCCACAATAAAAATATCGCGTTAGTTGCACATGTCCGTAACATGTTGTCAGTAATTCTACCAACATTATTACGAACAGATCTGTTTGTGACGTGATAAAGCCCACTGTGTGGGCGAAACATTGTGCATTAAGCTGCATCGGTGTGTCTTTTCATTGTGTTCTCATTTTATACCATTTCACACCGTCATAAATTTGTATTGTTTAACTTGCAAACATAACTCTTGTTATTATTTTCCCGACACCTGCCGTCTCCCAGCAGGGTAAGGTGACCCAGAATGGAAGCATTCAGTGACTGTATTTAATAACTATCTTAGTAGACGTGCGCAGGCTCCAGGCGGTCCTCCCTTGTTCACTGTACTTCCCTCCCCAGGAGTAGACCGGTTAACCGGTTTTCCCTGAGTCCCTTCATATTAGTTACCTTGCTTAGACTACTTCCTTACTCTCCAGTAGCACGTCAGATCGTAAAAACCCACATTTCTTTACTTACTCCTATCTAAATAAACTTACTCAAACCCCTACCACTTTAAAACTGCATTCCTTCCCCTCCCCACACCCTTCCTGGCAAGATTCCCTCCTTTCTTCTACTCCAGATTTATACTCCCTTTCCATCCTTTTTTAGCCCTAAACTACATCATCACCCTTCCTCTGCCCTCTGAATTATTTCTTTTCTATCCCCACACGCTCTTCTAAGTTCTGCTCCCCGAATGTTTTTTTTTTTTTGCATAATATTGAACCCATGTCGAACAGAACTGGATCAAGACTTTGTAGGTCCCTGGGCTGCAGATACTGTGAGGGGCCTCCAGTGATATTTTCGAAAGGAAAAAAATTAATCGCAACAATCAAGAGTTCATCATATAGGTGATGTAATAAAATACTATAATTATGAACTTACAGCAGTAACTGTAAACACTTTTCACTTAATCTCTGGAGGACCTCCAGCTGGCGGAGGACCCTGGGCTGCAGCCCCTAAAGCCCCTGCCTTAATCCCGCCCTGATAGCGAGTGAGGCCTAAAACCCTCCATTATTACATCTCTGTTGCCTTCAGCCTCCTCCTCTCTGCCAAGTTTGAAGCCCACACCTCAAACCCATTTGAAAACATTGCCACTATTATACTCTGGTACATTACTCCTTTTTGCCTCTATAGGCTAGGTTTTTGCCTCTATAGATAGGCTCTATAGGCTAGGCTTTTGCCCCTATAGATAGGCTCTATAGCCTAGGCTTTTGCCTCTATAGATAGGCTCTATAGGTAGGCTTTTGCCCCTATAGATAGGCTCTATAGGCTAGGCTTTTGCCTCTATAGATAGGCTCTATAGGCTAGGCTTTTGACTATAGATAGGCTTTCCACAGATGTCTCAACTCTCCACCTATCTTTTTCACTTTGTCTGTTCTATGGTTCACCTCATCTCTTCAACTCCCAAACATGTAAATGCATTAACTTCTTCCATAACCCTCTCAAATCTGATATCAAGTGTTTTATTGCCTTGACTTTTTGTTAGTCTCATCACCTTGATCCTTTCTTTGATCTCTCTTAATTTTCTTCTTCTTTCATGCATATATTGAACAAACACACCAATTACTGTAAAACTATATCCCCACCTGGTGTTATTATCTCTGCTATAATACCATTTGTCCCGGCCACTTATCTGATGTTATAGCAACATTCACCTCTGGCTCTGTCTTAATCTTACCAGATATTCCTCCCTGCCCAAGGCATCATCACTCTCTCTCTTTCATCAACAGTAATTAACAATTCCTCAACATATTCTCTTCATCTTTCCAGTGCCTCCACCTCTTCATCTTTCCAGTGCCTCCACCTGTTCATCTTTCCAGTGCCTCCACCTGTTCATCTTTCCAGTGCCTCCACCTCTTCATCTTTCCAGTGCCTCCACCTCTTCATCTTTCCAGTGCCTCCACCTGTTCATCTTTCCAGTGCCTCCACCTGTTCATCTTTCCAGTGCCTCCACCTCTTCATCTTTCCAGTACCTCCACCTGTTCATCTTTCCAGTACCTCCACCTCTTCATCTTTCCAGGGCCTCCACCTGTTCATCTTTCCAGTACCTCCACCTCTTCATCTTTCCAGGGCCTCCACCTGTTCATCTTTCCAGTACCTCCACCTCTTCATCTTTCCAGGGCCTCCACCTGTTCATCTTTCCAGTACCTCCACCTGTTCATCTTTCCAGTACCTCCACCTCTTCATCTTTCCAGTACCTCCACCTGTTCATCTTTCCAGGGCCTCCACCTGTTCATCTTTCCAGTACCTCCACCTCTTCATCTTTCCAGTACCTCCACCTGTTCATCTTTCCAGCGCCTCCACCTGTTCATCTTTCCAGTGCCTCCACCTCTTCATCTTTCCAGTACCTCCACCTGTTCATCTTTCCAGTACCTCCACCTGTTCATCTTTCCAGTACCTCCACCTCTTCATCTTTCCAGTACCTCCACCTCTTCATCTTTCCAGTGCCTCCACCTGTTCATCTTTCCAGTTCCTCCACCTGTTCATCTTTCCAGTACCTCCACCTGTTCATCTTTCCAGTGCCTCCACCTGTTCATCTTTCCAGTGCCTCCACCTGTTCATCTTTCCAGTGCCTCCACCTGTTCATCTTTCCAGGGCCTCCACCTCTTCATCTTTCCAGTACCTCCACCTGTTCATCTTTCCAGTGCCTCCACCTGTTCATCTTTCCAGGGCCTCCACCTCTTCATCTTTCCAGTCCTCCACCTGTTCATCTTTCAGTCTCCACTTTCATCTTTCAGTGCTCCACTCTTCATCTTTCCAGTCCACTTTTCCACTCTTCATCTTTCCAGTGCCTCCACCTCTTCATCTTTCCAGTCTCCACCTCTTCATCTTTCCAGCCTCCACCTTCATCTTTCCAGCCTCCACCTCTTCATCTTTCAGTCCTCCACCTTTCATCTTTCAGTCCTCCACTTTATCTTTCCAGTCCTCCACTTCATCTTTCCAGTGCCTCCACCTTTCATCTTCCAGTGCTCACTTTCATCTTCCAGCTCCACTTTCATCTTTCAGCTCACTTTCATCTTTCAGGCTCACCTTTCATCTTTCCAGTGCCTCCACCTTTCATCTTTCCAGTCTCCACCTTTCATCTTTCCAGTGCCTCCACCTCTTCATCTTTCAGTGCCTCCACTCTTCATCTTTCCAGTGCCTCCACTTTCATCTTTCCAGTCTCCACCTTCATCTTTCCAGTGCCTCCACCTTCATCTTTCCAGTGCCTCCACCTTTCATCTTTCAGTGCCTCCACTTTCATCTTTCCAGTCCTCCACCTTTCATCTTTCCAGTCTCCACTTTCATCTTTCCAGTGCCTCCACCTTCATCTTCCAGTCCTCCACCTGTTCATCTTTCCAGTCTCCACTTCATCTTTCCAGTGCTCCACTCTTCATCTTTCAGTCTCCACCTTTCATTTTCCAGTGCCTCCACCTTTCATCTTTCCAGTGCCTCCACCTCTTCATCTTTCCAGCGCCTCCACCTCTTCATCTTTCCAGTGCCTCCACCTCTTCATCTTTCCAGTGCCTCCACCTCTTCATCTTTACAGTGCCTCCACCTCTTCATCTTTACAGTGCCTCCACCTCTTCATCTTTCCAGTGCCTCCACTTCTTCATCTTTCCAGTGCCTCCACCTCTTCATCTTTCCAGTGCCTCCACCTCTTCATCTTTCCAGTGCCTCCACCTCTTCATCTTTCCAGTGCCTCCACCTCTTCATCTTTCCAGTGCCTCCACCTGTTCATCTTTCCAGTGCCTCCACCTCTTCATCTTTCCAGTGCCTCCACCTCTTCATCTTTCCAGTGCCTCCACCTCTTCATCTTTCCAGTGCCTCCACCTCTTCATCTTTCCAGTGCCTCCACCTCTTCATCTCGCATAACTCCTCTTTCATTTTTAACTGCCAAATTCGTTTGTTTCGCAAGTTTTCTCAACTTATTAATCTCCAAAACTGTTCCGTATTCTCGGCAAAATTTTCCATTCTTTCACCATTCGTTTAACCTCTCTCTCTCTCTTTCTCTCTCTCTTTCTCTCTCTCTTTCTCTCTCTCTCTCTCTCTCTCTCTCTCTCTCTCTTCTCTTCTTCTCTCTCTCTCTTTCTCTCTTCTCTCTCTCTTTCTCTTCTTCTTTTCTTCTCTTTCTTCTCTCTTTCATCTCTCTTTCTCTCTTTCTCTCTTCTCTTTCTCTCTTCTCTCTTCTCTTTTCTCTCTCTATCTCTCTCTTTCTCTCTCTCTTTCTCTTTCTCTCTCTATCTCTCTCTCTCTCTTTCTCTCTCTCTTTCTCTCTCTCTCTCTCTCTCTCTCTCTCTCTCTCTCTCTATCTCTCTTTCTCTCTCCGTGCACTCTGCCTTCAGGTAGATCAAAGCCTCTCATACAGTAACATTTTTTCTCCCTTACCATCTTCTTTACCTCACCATTCCATCATTTTTCTTCCCACCCAGATTCCAATACCCAGAAACCTCTGCTACACAGATTAGCACTACCTGCTTAATCTACCCTATACCTCTTTAACCCCTCCCTCCATTTACCTGTATCCCATCTTTCTACTACTGATATTAGTATTATTATTATTATTATTATTAATTATTGTTATTTATACTGTATACTTTTACTTTTTTCCCTGTACATTTTCCGTGTAACTTAACTAAGCTGATATATTCATTTACATCCAGTAGTTTTATGTTATGGAGGCTGAAGCCGTGACGAGTGCTCTTACTTCTCACTACTGCACTCCGATACTGTAGTATAACTGCGTTCGTATATATATTTCAACATTGCAATATATATATATGTACGACCTTAAATGATAAACTTGTTCTCGTTGTTGAATGATTCATATAGGATATTCTTGTTGCTAGATGATTCATATGGGATAGTCACTTGTTTGGAATTAAATAGTTGTTGGTGGTGGTGCATGACGCAGATGGGTTTAGCGCGCTTTCTGAATGTATTATTATTGCTGTTGTCTAAATTGTTAAGTGCAAATTGGTATCTTAAGCTGTCCTGGGGACCCTCATCCTCAGAGAAAAGAATAAACTTGCTTCAGGGAAAACTCAAGGTTCTCCCCGGAGCTATTTGAATGTTGTTTTCTCCTACCACCCCTGTATTCTATGAAGCCTCTATTTAAAAACAAAATACGTTGACAAAAATACAATAGTAGAACAACATAGAAAACATCTGAGAGATGCATCTCGAACACTTCGTCGTGCTTCCCGGCGGTGGGCCGCGTGCCCAGAATGCTTCAGGCATTTTCCCTCTGGATTGCAACACTGAGTCTCTGAAAGAAGAAGCTGGCCGCCCTGTGATACTTGGTTTCTATGATGAGTTTCTCACCCAACTCTTTGAGGAACTTTAGAGCACACTTGCCCCATGCTCCAAGGGTCTCCGACCCTATTGGGATGAAGTTATAGCAAGGGGGAAGGCCTTCATGTTTGCGGGTCTTTTGGGTCTCCCTGTTGTTATTGCTGTTATTCTGTTGAACAGCGGTTTAGTGCCGAATGGGTAGCGTAGGTTGCAGAGATACGGCCGTAGACTAGATTGGCTGTATTGGAGTGAGTACACAAAGGGCAGAGTGTGAAGGGACCCGAAAGCCAGATCACTGCGGGGTAGGATGTAGGCAGTGTGAATGAGGCCGGATGGGCATAGCGTCCCACTGACCTCAGCAGGCCTAGAGAGGGCAGCACCATAGTGCCGCGAAATATGAAACTAACAGACAGCATAGGCTGTCTACACTGTAGCTGGCAGCTCCACACCCTTCAACTATGGAGTATGGCAAGTAGGTGTCTGCCAATGTGGCGGCACAGGTGTAGTCCCAGGCAATCTTCTTACCATCCTTCCAGGGTAGCATAGTGGCTCCATCAGGATGCTTTTGACTTCTGTCAGACCTCTGTACTTGGGGTTCCCGTTGGGCTGGGCAACGGGCTGTAGCGAGGCTTCTCTTTATGATGTCGTTGACCTCCTCACGTCTAGCATACTTCCCTTCTGATGTGTGACATGAGACCATGAAGTCCGAATTGATCATCCGTCGCCCTGCCGCAAATACACCTATGTTCGGTGAGTATGGGGGCGGCTAGGCGAAGAGCAACACCAATCCAAGTGGCCTGTGGGCCGAGTCGAGTGCCTAGAGAGGAATTGAGAACAGCTAGAAGGAAATCTCCTGAATGTGGTGCCTTCACCGCTAGGATTATTTCCTGGTTAGTTGAGACGATTTCACACTTGGAGGGATTGAGGATGAGTCCCAAGGCTTCTCCCTGTGTCTTCACCAGTTGTAGGTCCTCTAGCAGGGACTTCTGTACCTGCCAGAGTGCCATCATCCAGGTACCAGATGTTGAGCTCGCTGCATAGGCTAGAAGTTAGTTCTCTTACTGCCAGACAAAAGAGAAGTGGAGCGAGTGGATCACCCTGCTGAACACCCTCTGATGAGGAAATTTCATGTTCGCGAAACAAAAGAATTGAGGGTTTGCTGTAGCCAGATGAAATGAAGGAAAAAAGACTGGGGAACCGATTTCGAACAGCTGGCAAGACCACATCTCTTTTCACCATATTAAAGGCATTTCTAAAGTCAAGTTTGACTACAGCCTTGTCTTCTGGTAAGTCCCTGATGTAGGCCCTTGCCGCATGAGCTGCGGCTTCACTGCCTTGAGAGACCACAAAGCCCAGTTGGTGTGGCTGGAGTAAACTGGCAGCTTCTAGGCGGTTGTTTCTTACTGCTGCTTTGACAACGAGATGGCAAAGAGTGTTACCAACAGCAATGGGTCTGATGCCCCCATCCTTCTTCTTATAATGTCTTGCCGAATAGGTAAAACTGGTCAATTAGCAAGAACTCATTTAAAATTAAGTCTTTTCTAAAATTTTCTCATATACGTTTAAATATTGGGTGGGTGTTCTGGAGACATGGACGGTCGTAGTGAAACACACAAGGCGGTTGGGAACTTATATTGATAGAGTCTATGAGGGAAGCCCAGCAGCCTATGCCTTCTCTAGTCTGGCATAACGGGAACAGACAAGGTATGCCTGGGGCCCAGAGCTCACATGAGCAGGACTCGTGATGTCACAGCTAGCTAGGGAGCCTAACTATAATATAGCTGGTACTATCTATATATTCATGTGCTCTACAGATTCTGAGGGAAAATATATTTACAAAGAAGAAAGTGTTTAATCGAAAAGGCAGACTTTGCGCGCACAAGTCATTACTGTTAAATCTCAGAATTCGGAGGGAACATGAACACACAAAAAAATTCTGGATACTAATCAGCTGATAACAAAACACACAGTTGACAACTTCTTTTAACTTGATCATCTAATTATACAGGCTATTTACATTTAACCCCAACTCTGCGAGGGTAAGATTTACATATGCAGAATAGTTATCAAAAATACACTTACATAATTGTTCGAGTTGGGAGCTGCTCGTAAGTAGAGGTACCACTGTATTATATATAATATATATATAATATATATATATATATATATATATATATATATATATATATATATATATATATATATATATATATATATATATATATATATATATATATATATATATATATATATATATATATATATATATTTGATATATATATATATTTGATTTTTGATAGGAGTGAATGGAGGCACATGGTTTTTAATACTTGACGTGCTGTTGGAGTGTGAGCAAAGTAACATTTATGAAGGGATTCAGGGAAACCGGCAGGCCGGACTTGAGTCCTGGAGATGGGAAGTACAGTGTCTGCACTCTGAAGGAGGGGTGTTAATGTTGCAGTTTTATAACTGTAGTGTAAAGCACCCCTCTGGCAAGACAGTGATGGAGTGAATGATGATGAAAGTTTTTCTTTTTCGGGCCACCCTGCCTTGGTGGGAATCGGCCGATGTGTTAATAAATAAATAAATAAAAAAATATATATATATATATATATAGGTAGTAGGTTGGTAGACAGCAACTGCCCAGGGAGGTACTACCGTCCTGCCAAGTGAGTGTAAAACGAAAGCCTGTAATTGTTTTATATTATGGTAGGATTGCTGGTGTCTTTTCTGTCTCGTAAACATGCAAGATTTCAGGTATGTCTTGTTACTTCTACTTACACTTAGGTCACATTACACATGTATTTACAAGCATATATATACACACCCTTCTGGGTTTTCTTCTACTTTTCTTACTAGTTCTTGTTTGTTTCCACTTACCTCCATGGAGAAATTGAACAGAATTCTTCCTCCGTAAGCCATGCGTGTCATAAGAGGCGACTAAAATGCTGGGAGCAAGGGGCTAGTAACCCCTTCTCCTGTATATATTATTAATGTAAAAGGAGAAACTTTCGTTTTTCCTTTTGGGCCACCCTGCCTCAGTGGAATACAGCTGGTGTGTTGAAATATATATATATACACACACACACACACACACACACACACACACACACACACACACACACACACTGCTAGTCACGGCATTATGCTGGGTGGACGTCCCGGCATAATGCCGTGACGAAAATCAAAGGCCTATCATACAGGTTTTTTCCCGTCAGTGTATTATGCCGGGTAGCAGCCATTAGCATGACGTCATGGCCTGCCGCCACACTCCACAGTGACTAATCAGTGCTCATGGGGCTGCCGTGGTGAGAGGAAATGTTGCACTTTTGTCTCTCATCCCCCATCTTTTGCCCGGTGTTCCCTTTAGTTTTGGGGCTATACTAATTTGATTATGGGTAAAAGGAAGTCTTGAACACCTGAAACTAATCATAGGGCTTCACAAAGCTGGGCACCAGATGAAAGAAATAGTGGAGAATGTTGGTGTGTGTGAGCGTTCAGTGAGGAACTGGGTGCAGCGTTTCAAGGCTGGTGGCGGTGTCGAGTTACCGTCTGCCTAACCTCGGCCTGGCTCTTCAAAGAAGACATCTGATTGTACCTTAACTGTGTTAAAGAAGCAGAGAGTACACCTAAGATAACTGCTAGAGAATTTAAAGAAAAGAACCCACATCTTCTCTCAGAGGTGTCTGTAAGAACTGTTAACAGACGTGTGTCAGAACTGGGCTGCAGTAGTCACCGCCAGGTTAAGAAACTGATCCTCTCCAAGCTACAGAAGAAACAAAGGGTGGATTATGCAAAGAAATATCTTCACTGGACTTCTCAACAGTGGTCTGAAGTACTTTGGAGTGATGAAGCAACCTTCACCATCACCTGTAACCGTGGGGGACATGTGTACCGGCCCAGAGGTACACATGTACCCACGCTACACCTGTGGGACCACTAAACACCCAGACTCGCTCATGGTTTGGGGTGTTTCAAGTCTCAGTGTTGGTGAACTCATTGGAGTTATTGTGTGACAATTTACCTGAGGCGTTTGACAAGTGTGGGGCTACGGTTTTTATGCAGGACGGTGCACCGTGTAATACCACCAAATCTAATCTAGTGGCTTAAAGACTGTGAAGTGAGGTTCTTTAATGACTGCCAGGCAATTCCCCAGACCTAAACCCTATTGAGAACCTCTGGTCAATAGTCAAACGAAGTTTACTGGGCAAGGATATCAGTTCCATCCTGGGGCTGGAGGCTGCTCTACATGTGGCATGGAATAATACACCTCCCTAAACCCTCAAGAATTTGTGAGAGAGTCTTCCTACATGGCTGGGGGACGTGATTAACCGTACGCAGCACCAGGTATTAAAACCTCAGTAAGTGTGCAAACATATATATAATCTTTCATGGTTTGTGTTTTGGTATGTGTGTGGGAGAGGGGCGGCATAATGCCGTGACTAGCACTGTATATATAGTAAAACAATTTGAAATGCACAAGTGTTTACTACCATATGACTCATACGGGTTTGGCGTTATTTGAATGTGATTATGACCATTTATAAATGGTCCTTTATATTTTTTGCTGTAGTATTTATGAAGTTATAGACCATTGTCTTCCTCCCCCCCCTCCATCCCGGGGTGTTGTATAGCTCACTGGTGAGAGTACGATACTACCTTTGATGGATATCCAGAGTTTTCCACTTCTGCAGCCTGTCCCTTGGCCAGGTTTGTCTGATGCCTGGTTACCCAGGCTGTTGCTGTTGGCGGCCCGCTGGCCCACATAGGCTATGACCTCAAAAACCTACATAAATGTTAGTTTGTTGCTGCCTATAGCACACATATGCACAGTGTTGCCATGTGTGTGTGATCGCTTTAATTCCACACATGGGTTCCTTCAAGAGGAGGAACTTGATATTAGTAAAGGGCTCTTGATACAACCAGTCAGAGCTACTCTTCTCTTCCTCGGATCAAAGCTTTTTTTAAATGACACCCAGGTGTCATTAAAAAAAGTGGCAGCACATGATATTCCAGAGAAACTTTTCTCACAGACTGAGGCATGGTAAATTTCTAGAATCGGTCAGGTGACCGAGGCCTTCCGCTGGCCTCCATAAATGGGGTGAAAAAAGAATGAGGACCCGGTCACAAATAGTGTTCATGGGGAAGTGCACTTCCTCATGAAAGTAATCCACACATGGGTGTACAGAATTAAAGGGAACATTGTCTCCTAGATATCCTGTGGTGACAAAAATTAGGTAAAAATCTAGGTGTGAAATTTGAGCTGGTTAGCGTTAGCCGTTCTGGTCAATTTATCCTACTGACAGTGGCGACACATCAGGGGGCCCACACCCCACCACAGCAGGGTGCCCACACTCCCACACAGCAGGGTCCCCAAACTCCCACACAGCAGGGGGCCAACACTCCCACACAGCAGGGTGCCCACACTCCCACACAGCAGGGTTCCCAAACTCCCATACAGCAGGGGGCCAACACTCCCACACAGCAGGGGGCTGCATTCTACAGCAGGAAGCCCCACACTCCCACACAGCAGGGGGATGCACTCCACAGCAAGGGGCCAAACTCCCAATATGTAGGGAGCCCACACTCCCATACAGCAGGGGGCTCACACTCCCACACAGCAGGGGGCTCACACTCCCACACAGTAGGGAGCCCATATTCCCACACAGCAGGAGGCCCACACTCCCACACAGCAGGGGGCCCACATTCCCACACAGCAGGGGCCTACACTCCCACACATGGAGACCACACTCCCACACAGCAGGGAGCCCCACACTTCCACACAGCAGGGGGCTTCACTCCACAGCAGGGGACCCACACTCCAGCACAGCAGGGGGCCCACACTCCCACACAGCAGGGGCCCACACTCCCCAACAGCAGGGGGCCCACTCCCACACAGCAGGGGGGCCCCACACTCCCACAGCAGGAGGCCCACACTCCACCGCAACAAATAAGTGCGCTTGGTCGGCAGCCATTACGGGAGGAGCGCCGCCCCGCCGCCCGCCGCCCTCCTGGCGATTTATTACAGCTGCTCTGGCCAGAAAAATGAGCGGAAAAGCGCAATATAAGCTTATTTAAAGTCGTATTTCTGAGATTTATATTCCTTATTTACAACCTTATCAAACGATATATTTGCGTTCTGCGGGAGGGAGGGAAAGTAGAGAGGGGGAGAGAGGGAGGGAGGGAAAGTAGAGAAGGGGAGAGAGGGAGGGAGGGTTAATGAGAGGGAGGGACGGAGTGATGGAAAATTATAATTAGTGATATTAAAATTTAAAGACATAACTAAAAAGTATGGGTGTGAGGGGGGTTAGAGAAGGGAGGGGAGGAAGGGGGAGTGGGAAGGGAGGGGGAGTGGCAGGAAGGGAGGGGGGAGGTGGAGGAAGGGTGAGTGGGAGGAAGGGTGAGTGGGAGGAAGGGTGGGGGATTGGGAGGGCAACAGGAAAGAGGAACTTGAGTATTTTTTTTTAATGGGTACGATACAGTGTGGTACCAATACCTGAATATGCAGTAACACGAAACGTGCAGTATCTTACACACACTGTAGTGTCTTACAACGCACTGTAGTGCTTACACGACAGTGTTAGGACACATGTAGTGTCTTACACAGCACTGTAGTGTCTTACACACGGCACTGTAGTGTCTTACACACAGTACTGTAGTGTCTTACACACGGCACTGTAGTGTCTTACACAGTTGTAGTGTCTTACACAGTACTGTAGTGTCTTACACACAGTACTGTAGTAGTCTTACTTACACAGTACTGTAGTGTCTTACACACAGTACTGTAGTGTCTTACACAGTACTGTAGTGTCTTACACACAGTACTGTAGTGTCTTACACACAGTACTGTAGTGTCTTACACACAGTACTGTAGTGTCTACACAGTACTGTAGTGTCTACACACAGTACTGTAGTGTCTTACACACAGTACTGTAGTGTCTTACACACAGTACTGTAGTGTCTTACACACAGTACTGTAGTGTCTTACACACAGTACTGTAGTGTCTTACACACAGTACTGTAGTGTCTTACACACAGTACTGTAGTGTCTTACAACAGTACTGTAGTGTCTTACACACAGTACTGTAGTGTCTTACACACAGTACTGTAGTGTCTTACACACAGTACTGTAGTGTCTTACAATACTGTAGTGTCTTACACACAGTACTGTAGTGTCTTACAGTACTGTAGTGTCTTACACAGTACTGTAGTGTCTTACACAGAGTACTGTAGTGTCTTACAGTACTGTAGTGTCTTACAGTACTGTAGTGTCTTACACACAGTACTGTAGTGTCTTACACAGTACTGTAGTGTCTTACACACAGTACTGTAGTGTCTTACATACAGTACTGTAGTGTCTTACACACAGTACTGTAGTGTCTTACACACAGTACTGCAGTGTCTTACACACAGTACTGCAGTGTCTTACACAGTACTGTAGTGTCTTACACAGTACTGTAGTGTCTTACACAGTACTGTAGTGTCTTACACAGTACTGTAGTGTCTTACACAGTACTGTAGTGTCTTACACAGTACTGTAGTGTCTTACAACAGTACCTGTAGTGTCTTACACAGTACTGTAGTGTCTTACACAGTACTGTAGTGTCTTACACAGTACTGTAGTGTCTTACACAGTACTGTAGTGTCTTACACAGTACTGTAGTGTCTTACACAGTACTGTAGTGTCTTACACAGTACTGTAGTGTCTTACACAGTACTGTAGTCTTACACAGTACTGTAGTATCTTACACAGTACTGTAGTGTCTTACACAGTACTGTAGTGTCTTACACAGTACTGTAGTGTCTTACATAGTACTGTAGTGTCTTACATATTACTGTAGTGTCTTACACAGTACTGTAGTGTCTTACACGGTATTGTAGTGTCTTGCACAGTACTGTAGTGTCTTACATAGTACTGTAGTGTCTTACACAGTACTGTAGTGTCTTACACAGTACTGTAGTGTCTTACACGGTATTGTAGTGTCTTACACACGGTACTGTAGTGTCTTACACGGTACTGTAGTGTCTTACACGGTACTGTAGTTTCTTACACACGCTACTGTAGTGTCTTACACACAGTACTATAGTGTCTTACACACAGTACTATAGTGTCTTACACACAGTATTGTAGTGTCTTGCACAGTACTGTAGTGTCTTACACACAGTACTGTAGTGTCTTACACAGTACTGTAGTTACTTACACAGTACTGTAGTGTCTTACACAGTACTGTAGTGTCTTACACACAGTACTGTAGTGTCTTACACACAGTACTGTAGTGTCTTACACACAGTACTGAAGTGTCTTACACACGGTAAGCTGCATTCATATATATATATATATATATGCAAAAAGATCACAGTAAACAGGTGATATCAAAATATGCAAAACAACCACTATGAAAAAATAGAAGAATTCCAAGCGCTTTCGTGACTACTCACATTATCAAGGAACTATAAAAGGAAACATGACAAGAAGGGCTTATAAAGGGGCAGAATACACCTCACAGTCACATCACACTAACAAAGACAACACCTCACAGTAGCGTAACATCTCACGACTCTGTGAAGAGGAACATAAGAAAGGACCTGAAACTCTTCCCAAGAATTAAGATTAGTACAATTTATCATTAAATTCTTCCCAAATTTTATTAATTATAAATGAATCCAATTTATATAAACCAAAAGAAATATTCATATTATTTTCAAAACTGCTTTTAATGAAACATGATTCTATTATATTCCTCTCAACCATGGACTTGCTTGATACAACCTTCTCAGCATTTTGAAAATCAATTGGATGGTTAAAATCTCTCACATGAATAAATAGAGCATTAGAATCTTGTCCAGTTCTAATGCTATATTTATGTTGTTTTAATCTTCTTCTATTTTTTCATAGTGGTTGTCTTGCATATATATATATATATATATATATATATATATATATATATATATATATATATATATATATACCCACGTCCTGCCAAACACTGTGTAACCTGTTGCCCACGTCGGCTGATAGGAGGAAAAGAGGAGATATGATAACCACATACAAGATTATATAAAGATATTAACACTAGATAAAGACGATTTCTTAGTACCTGCACCAGGGACAACGAGAAGCCATAGTTGTAAATTGAGGAAAAGTGGATGTGTGATATACTAGAAAGTTATAGTTAGCAGAGAGAGAGAGAGAGAGAGAGAGAGAGAGAGAGAGAGAGAAAGGAAATGCAATAAATTATAAGAGGTACAAATTACTACAACCATTTAGAAAAATTACTGAAGATGGTATATGACAAGCATAAGTCTCCTTCTATAGCTACCAAGTAATTCAAAATAGTCCATTATATACACACAGACACTAAAACCAACCAGCATAAAAACAACACTAGGTCAGGGAGGAGATAGGAGAGGTGGCGCACAATGAATAACAGGTGTCACAAACCACACATGATAAACATGGGGTGTAACAGTAGTACGATAGTAATAATATGAGATTACACCTCATAAATGAAATTTCATGCTGAACCATTGTGAATCATTAAACATATGGAGTTGTGGAAGCTTGTTTCTCTGCCAATCGGCGGACACTCACTATCTTAACCATATTTTTTAAAGGGGTGGACTGGTAAGCCAGCGGAAGGCCTCGGTCAGATGACCAGAAGCTCCGGCTGCGGGTCATCAAATGACTATAACCCGCGTCAGGAAACACTTGTCCTGTTTCCTGACAAACCAACCAACACACTATCATTCAGTGTACATTTACCTCTCTCTTGGATTACGTGTGCAGATATCGGTGATGAGTTGGCAGTGTCTTGGTGGCAGGTATTGAGTGTGAGCAACGGGTCTTGCATGAGTTGTGTTTCTAACCCGCAATCTTACCTTGTTATCATGTAATTTGCTTTGGTTTTGATCAGGTAATCTCATACTATTACTTTCGTACTACCGTTACACCCCATGTTTATCATGTGTGGTTTGTGACACCTGTTATTCATTGTGCGCCACCTCTCCTATCTCCTCCCTGACCTAGTGTTGTTTTTATGCTGGTTGGTTTTAGTGTCTGTGTGTATATAATTGACTATTTTTAATTACTTGGTAGCTATAGAAGGAGAGTTATGCTTGTCATATACCATCTTCAGTAATTTTTCTAAATGGTTGTAGTAATTTGTACCTCTTATAATTTATTGCATTTTCCCCTTCCTCTCTCTCTCTCTCTCTCTCTCTCTCTCTCTCTCTCTCTCTCTGCTAACTATAACTTTCTAGTATATCACACATCCACTTTTCCTCAATTTACAACTATGGCTTCTCGTTGTCCCTGATGCAGGTACTAAGAAATCGTCTTTATCTAGTGTTAATATCTTTATATAATCTTGTATGTGGTTATCATATCTCCTCTTTTCCTCCTATCAGCCGACGTGGGCAACAGGTTACACAGTGTTTGGCAGGACGTGGGTGTTGGTCTTCCTTCAGCAGGAATCTTCACTTTGACATGGTTCTCTGAAGACTGATGGTCAGGCCCTTCCCCTTTCCCCCACACTCATGAACACCTGACTCACGGTCACCTACTTGCAGGTGCTCCTGTCCCTCTTGTGTGGGACCTATGTCGTGCAGCTGCTTTGTGAGTGCATTATAGCAGTCTTTCCAGGGCTTCGGTCTTTTTCACTTAAGTTATGGTGTTTATAATTTCCAGGGTACCTGCCAGGACCTCGGGGAGATTTTAGCCGAGTTTATTAACATCGTCAATATAAAAGTCTTTTTAACCGATGTGTGTTAATTTAGCTCGTTGTGATTTGTGTTAGTTATACCCTGAGTGTTATTGGGTGTATTTTGTTTCTGCTGTTACCCAGAGCACTGTGTGATTTACCTGGTTAAAGTCTCTTCATTATTTCACTATTTCTCTCCTACCTTCCCTCCACATCTCCTCTCCATCCTCCCGTCCACAAGCACCCCCCTTCTCTCTCTACTTCCTCGCCCATCATCTCTTACACTCCCCACACAGAATCTCCCTTCTCTCACACTCCCCCCACTACCCCTATCTCAGGTCACCCCCTCCTCCTGTTTCGTGCACTTCCTACCCCCCCCCATCCTTTCACTGCAGCACAATAGCCCAACACATTATTAAAATACACACCGTCCCAAGGCCTGGTCCTCCCCCACCCCACCCCTCCATTCCCTCCCCACCCTCCCCTTAACCAGTAACGCCCCTAGGGGGATACAACTCCCTATCTCGAGAGGAGGAGAGGAAGGAAAAGAGAGAGAGAGAGAGAGAGAGAGAGAGAGAGAGAGAGAGAGAGAGAGAGAGAGAGGTGAGACAGGGAAGGAAAAGAAGAGAAAGTAAAGAGAGAAAGGTGAGACATGGAAGGAAAAGAGGAGAAAGTAAAGAGAGAGAGAGAGAAGCAGCAGTGGTAAGAGGAGGAGAAAGAGGGGCACATAAATTGTATAATTGCACACCAGAGGACAGGTAAAGTGGAAGAGGTGTGTGGTGAGGATAGGCAAATCAACACAAATACAGTTTGAAGGATGGGGATAGATGTGATAGAGAATGGTGATGTTAAGTGACACGTCCAGTGAGAGTTTGTGTGGTGTGTGCATCTTGTCTCTCGTGTACACATGAGCACGCACACACACACACACACACACACACACACACACACACACACACACACACACACACACACACACAACACCACACACTACACCACACATATACACACACCACACACACACATACACACACCACACACATAAACACACACACAGACACACACACACACACATACACCACACACACACACACTACACACATACACACACCACACACATAAACACACACACACACATAAACACACACACACAGACACACACTACACACATACACACACCACACACATAAACACACACACACACATAAACACACACACACACACAGACACACACACACACAAGCTGAAGGCGTCTCAATTCTTGTTTACCATAAAACGTCATTATTTTTGTCACACCAAATGTAGTTAATTATCTGTAAAAGATTGTAGTTGTCGAGCTCTAGTTCTTGGGCCTGTCTCTTTAATTCGAATGATTTTTTTCGAGGATGGGAGAGAAGGAAGGGAAATTACTTCATATATAATTTCTCAAATCCAGAATTGTATGTTTTTTTTCGTATCTGTGTCAGTGTTTCATCATGATTTGTAATCTGGAGAAGATAAAAAAAAAATATTTAAAATATCAGATTTTAGTTTGTATTTTGTTTTCATGTGCGTATTTTTTTTTCGGCTGTGGTTACGCGTCAGCTTCGAATTTATTTCGTCCTTCACTGCTGTGTTTTCACTGCTGTGGTGTTTTCACTGCTTTGGTATTTTTCACTGCTGTGGTGTTTTTCACTGCTGTGGTGTTTTCACTGTTGTGGTGTTTTCACTGCTGTGATGTTTTCACTGCTGTGGTGTTTTCACTGCTGTGATTTTTTCACTGCTGTAGTGTTTTCACTGCTTTGGTATTTTCACTGCTGTGATGTTTTCACTGCTGTGGTGTTTTCACTGCTGTGATTTTTTTTCACTGCTGTGATTTTTTCACTGCTGTGATGTTTTCACTGTTGTGGTGTTTTCACTGCTGTGATGTTTTCACTGCTGTGATGTTTTCACTGCTGTGATTTTTTCACTGCTGTGATTTTTTTCACTGCTGTAGTGTTTTCACTGCTTTGGTATTTTCACTGCTGTGATGTTTTCACTGCTGTGGTGTTTTCACTGCTGTGATTTTTTCACTGCTGTGATTTTTTCACTGCTGTGTTGTTTTCACTGCTGTAGTGTTTTCACTGCTGTGATTTTTTCACTGCTGTGATTTTTCACTGCTGTGATTTTTTCACTGCTGTGTTGTTTTCACTGCTGTGATGTTTTCACTGCTGTGGTGTTTTCACTGCTGTGATGTTTTCACTGCTGTGGTGTTTTCACTGCTGGGATGTTTTCACTGCTGTGATATTTTCACTGCTGTGTTGTTTTTCACTGCTGTGTTGTTTTTCACTGCTGTGTTGTTTTTCACTGCTGTGTTGTTTTTCACTGTTGTTGCTTTCACTATGTTTTCACCATGTTTTACTGCTATGTATTCTAATTTTCTTTCTTCTTGTCCTTGGATAGTCGTTCCTAGCTTATCTGCCTAGTTCACTTCCTTCTCTCCTCTTACTGTAAGTTTCTAAGTGCCCTTTAATTCTAAGATCTTTAATTCTATGCCTTTTAATTATAATAATAATCTATTTCTACAAGTACATGATGCAACCTATACAAACCATGGCTGACATCAGTGATATACTATATAGAAATTCCCTGGTCATGCAGAGCATTTCGGGGCAAATTAGGTTAATTTTGTCCCCAGGATGCGACCCACATCAGTCGACTAACACCCAGGTACCTTTATCAGTAAACCAGGAGCTCTCACTCTTAGTTGTGACGCTGTCCCTGGGATGTGTTTAGAAGCCTCTCTATCTTCATTATTTTGCCGTCAGTTAGATGTTGGCTGTTTTATTTTGTAGTGGGATTAGATGTTAATGTCTTCTATAGGTGATATTCTTTGTAGGAAAAAACTCGACTTTAAGAAAATGTTCCATAGAGGCTGTGTTATATAGCTGGGCTTAGGACTGAGACACCTGGTCACGTGACAATAACAGTGGCTGCTATGATTCACAACACACCGGAGTGTTGGGTATGAAAACTGGACATTATCCTCCATCCTGGATCATTATCAAACCCGGAGAGCGAAATGCAAGAAAGCCAGATGTGGACCATGTTGAAGGGTCAGGAAGGACGGAAATCCTGTCCATTTTTTTTCATTTGTAACTTCTGGGTTATGGGCATTGTAACGAACTGGTCGTGTCCGTGATTACGATCTACCTGCTGTTTTTTTTTTTTTAGCTCAGGGTAATATTACAGAGGGAGATGAGGAACTATGATACACAAGCGTTGAGAACGATGTAATGAATCTCCGTAGTTGTAATGACACAGACTCCTAGGTAAACATTTTGCACTCTGGCTGCTGCTGTCTTTTTGTGTGATGAACATTGAAGACGTCAGGTAAATCTTACACACCTCTGTTTATATTCAGCATTCGCGTTAATTTTCTGTGTTTCTTCATTGTTACAATAATTTTCAGTTCTGGTTTGTGACCGGGCCGCAGGGGCGATGATCCACGGGATCATTAATAGCTTAAGCCAAGACCGTCTTCCTCATTAGGTGAAAGCTAATATTAACCTTGCTTGCTCCTCTTAATTTCTGGACTAACCCCTGGTGTGCTGAGGTGTCAAATGCTGCCCTACAGTCCAAGAAGATGCAGTCTGCCCAGGCTTGTCTTTCTTGTTTTATCTCCAGCAATTTTTTAAGAAAGAATTTTCTATCCCTAAATACATGATGGTTTCTGTTAAGAATCTTCTCTCCAAGTATTCCAATATCATTTTCCTTCCTATCTTCAGAACTTTTGACACTGTGCATGTTAGAGATGATGGTCTGAAGTTCAGTGCCTCTTACCTGTCTCCCTTTTATGTACAGGAACCACTTTTTCCATTTTCCATTTATCTGGCACTTGTCCTGAATGAAGAGGCTGGTTGACTACCAGTCTCTTCATTCAGTACTTACCCTTTTGTACCCAGTAAGATGTGTCATCTGGTCCCATTCCTTTTGCTACGTCAAGCTCACTTAGGAGTTTTATCAGTTTTGTTGGCTCTTGCTAACACTTGATCTGGTCTGATAATAACAAGTGTATTTTGGTAACTGTTGATAAATTAGACACATGTGTAACACTCGGGTATCTTTATTGTGGAAATGTTTCGCCACACAGTGGCTTCATCAGTCCATTACAAAGAAGAATAGTGAAGATCAGAATGAGTTTGAGGTAATCAGTCCCTCAGTCTGGAGTCGATGTAATCAATCCATCAAGATTAATGGACTGATTACATCGACATAGACTGAGGGACTGATTACCTCAAACTCATTCTGATCTTCACTATTCTTTGTAATAGACTGATGAAGCCACTGTGTGGCGAAACGTTTACACAATAAAGATACCCAAGTGTTGCACATTTGTCTGATTTATCAACTTGGTTTTCTGAACCATTTATCTACATTTTAGTAACTTGTGTAAAGACCTGTCATTCTCAGTTTGTCTCTCAGCCTTGTCACTGGTTCTTCACCTTTGTGTTTTTTCTTCCGTGGCTGTGGAGTGACTTTGGTTCTCTGGTCACCTTTAATGATAAGTCATTTTTCAAAATGTTTTTTTAGCTTCTCTTCTTATTTATGTGTATTAGTTTTCATCAATCCTACTTGTTTCTCCAGGTTTCTGTGTTTTGATTTGCTGTGTATTTCTTCCAGGATCTGTTGCTCCTTCCCTTGGTCTCTCTCTATTCGTTATGGAACTACGCACTTTCTCTGTTTTTTCTTATTTTTCTTCTTCATGTACAACTGTTTTCTTTGCCTCTTGGCACTTATGTCTTTATTATCTCTATCCTTTTTTTGCACATCTTTGCCCTTCAGTTCTCTTTCTCATTGCATCTCACTCAGAGCTTCTCATTTTATCATAGTCTCTCTTTTGTAGTTACATTTTTATATGTTTCTCACTTTCTCTGTTTCTTTCCTCATTCCCATTTCTACTATGTACTTGAAACTTTGTACCTCATCATTGCTGACTCTTAGTGTTTCCCCACAAGTAATTTCATCAATGCCATAATAAATTTGTGTGAAAACCAGGTCGAGTCTTGCTGGCTCCTCTCTTGCTTCCTTCACTTGTTATCCTAGAAAATTCTTCAATAATGCTATCGTAATTTTTACTGTCCCTGAATCTCCATGTAAATCCAGGTTTTCCCAGTCCATCTCATTGTGGTTGCAGTCATCTAGTACCAGCTTAGCTTTCCTTATTGCTCTCTCCTGTTATTCTGATCCTCCTCCTCCCTTGTCCTCCTGTTGTTTGGTAGCGGATTATATATCACTTTTTTTCAGACATTACAGTAGCTGCTCTGTAATCCATGAAATCCCCTGTCTCCAGATTTCCTAGTTCCTCAAATCTCGAGTGGCCTCTGACTATCAGCACTGCTGCTCTTCCGCTGTTTTCCCTTTTCTTACTATTTGATAGTCCTCTGGGAATATCGCATTTGTTATTATTCCCGAGAGCTTCCTCTCTGTATTAGCTATAATATCAGAGTTTTTCTCTCACTCTTTCTTTCATGACTTTACATTTATTGATGACTCCATCTACAATTGAGTACGAGACACTGATGCTTATGTCTCCCTGGGCAAGCTGTTGTCTTCAATTCTGGAGATACTACTAAACAAGGATTCACTCTGGTGTGTTGTGGCATTTCCTGGTCTCTTTCTCTCTTGTTCTTCCCTTCCGAGATGGCTTGCTCCCTGTTTCATTCTTCCTTTAACCATGTCTCCCTTTCTTTGTGCATGTGTGTTTGTGTACTCACCTAATTGTGGTTGCAGGGGTCAATTCATTGCTCCTAGCGCCGCCTCTTACCTGGTCTTCACTAGGTCTACTCTCTCCATGCTCCATGAGCTTTATCATACTTCTTCTTAAAGCTATGTATGGATTCTGCCTCGACTACATCACTCTCCAGATTGTTGCACGTCCAGACAACTCTGTGACTGAAGAAGTACGTCCTATGTATGTGTGTGTGTGTGCTCACCGATTCCACTCACCTATTTGTGGTTGCAGGGGTCGTGTCACAGCTCCTGGCCCCGCCTCTTCGCTGGGCGCTACTTGGTCGATTCTCTCTGCACCATGAGCTTTATCGTGTGTGTGTGTGTGGTGGCAGGTTAGGTCTTGGTATATACGGAACTCCTAAATAAGAATTTCATTTTATCTATGCAATTCCCTGTGTCATTTTTGTGATATTTTTACAACGGTGCGTACGGCATTTTTCCAAACCTTTGTTTTACGTCAGGCAAAATTGATAAAAAAAAATTATTTTGTTATATTCTGCCACTATATTTTATCCTTTATATTTTCCTTTCCATTATATATATATATATATATATATATATATATATATATATATATATATATATATATATATATATATAATCCGAATAGGTACAACTTGCTATTTTGGCTTTAATAGCAACGCTCTTCTTGCCGAATAAGACAAGCGAAAATTTGTGTATGCAATAATTTCACAAAAATCATTCTGAACCTAACAAAAAAATATATTTCATTGTGTTTGTTTATTATTAAATTATTGTAAACTTATCTAAAATATATTTAGTTGGATTAGGCTAAATTAAATTGCGCTTGTTATAATAAGGTTAGGTAAGTTTTCTAAGGTTCTTTTGGTACAAAATTATTAATTTTTTCATTAACATATGGGGTCCACCTCTGGTGTAAATTGTGGGACCCATAGTCTCAGAGAAGTGGATAAAAAGGCTTCAAGGAAAAATATTTTAATTTCTCCTGAAGCCATTTGAATATTCCACTTTCCCTACCACCCCATTTTTTTTTTACCAATAGGTATATTTTAATACATAATATGGTACAAAAGATTTAAGAGATACATTGTTCATATAAATATGACATATACAGTACACGAGGTGTGAGAGATACATGTCTAGTACATATTGTTACATGTTTGTCACTGATTATAATGCGAAAATCTCATCCAGCTCCTCAGAGCTGGGGCGCGTGCCCAAAATACAGCATGCATTACCCCTCTGAACAGCAGCGCTGAGTCGCTGGAACAGAAAACTAGTTGCCCTGGGATCCCTAGTTACCCTGATGAGTATTTTGCCTAGCTCCTAAAGGAACTTAAATTCACTCTTTTCCCATGAGCCAAGGGTCTCCGAACCTATGGGAACAAACATATAATGATGGGCAAGTTCTCCGTATTTTCTCGACTTTTGGGACTCCCTGAAGGTGGCAGCTGCCTCCTTCCTCCCTGGTGTATTAGAGATAGGTATCAGCCAAGGTAGATGCACATGTGTAGTCCTGCACCACCTGCTTGGCATCTGTCCAGGCTTGAAGGGTGATACCATCTGGACGCTTTTGGCTGCCATCAGATCTGCATAGTTGGGGTGGCTCCCTTACTGCTGGGCATCCGGCTGTTGTGAGGCTCCTCTTGATAATGTTATCAACCTCCTCATGTCTTGTAATCTTTCCCTCGGATTTACAGCACACAAGCCCTATATATATATATTATATATATATATATATATATATATATATATATATATATATATATATATATATATATATATATATATATATATATATATATATATATATATATATATATATATTTTTATATATATATATATATATATATATATATATATATATATATATATATATATATATATTTAACCAAGAAGCCAGATGTAGGTGGTCTCGGGAACCGGGCCAAGAACTATATCTCGACCATCGCAAACACGAATCGGTGAGTATGCACACACGTACGTGTGTCCACGTACGTGCGTCCCCGTCGGAGTAAAATCCAGATATTCTCCGTGGGAAAACTTGCCGGAGCGCAGCGCAACGTATCGTGGTGTGAACGAAGTGGTCTGGGACCGGAAGTGACGAAGAAAAAAGAGGAAATTGCAATAGTGGTAAAATTCTTTGAGATGCCACACCAGACCGTGCACTCGCGTTAATGTGCACTCGCGTTAATGTGCACGCGTTAATGTGCCCTCTCGTTAACGTGCAGCGTCGTTAATGTGCACTTTCGTTAATGTGCACCGTCGTTAATGTGCACTTTCGTTAATGTGCACTCCCTGTTAATATGCACTCTTGTTAACCTGCACTCTTGTTAACGTTCACTCTTGTTAACGTCCACTCTTGTTAACGTGCACTCTTGTTAACGTCCACTCTTGTTAATCTTCACTCTTAACCTGCGAACTTGTGGCACTCGCGCTCGGTGACCCACACGGGTTTAGCATTGTTTGAGAATAGATAATTGTAGATCAGTAAAGCTTTGAATACATTCTACCTTTCATTACTCTCCCTCCTACTTAAAGATATAAGTGGAATTTTTACATAGCTTACATGGGCAGCCATTGATACCTACTGCCTTGCTTACATGGGCAGCCATTGATACCTACTGCCTTGCTTACATGGGCAGCCATTGATACCTACTGCCTTACATGGGCAGCCATTGATACCTACTGCCTTGCTTACATGGGCAGCCATTGATACCTACTGCCTTGCTTACATGGGCAGCCATTGATACCTACTGCCTTGCTTACATGGGCAGCCATTGATACCTACTGCCTTACATGGGCAGCCATTGATACCTACTGCCTTGCTTACATGGGCAGCCATTGATACCTACTGCCTTGCTTACATGGGCAGCCATTGATACCTACTGCCTTACATGGGCAGCCATTGATACCTACTGCCTTGCTTACATGGGCAGCCATTGATGCCTACTGCCTTACATGGGCAGCCATTGATACCTACTGCCTTGCTTACATGGGCAGCCATTGATGCCTACTGCCTTACATGGGCAGCCATTGATACCTACTGCCTTGCTTACATGGGCAGCCATTGATACCTATCGCCTTGCTTACATGGGCAGCCATTGATACCTACTGCCTTGCTTACATAGGCAGCCATTGATACCTGCCTTGCCTCAGAGGATTTTCCCTCTTATCTGTTGCTGTCTTGCAACATTGCATAGCTCATGACGCACTAGAGCGAAAGATCTACAGTTAAAGACTTTCATTCCCATTTGGCTTATTCTGCATTGTTAGGATCGCCTTTTTGCAACTGTATTGCATAGCATATAGTGTGTTACCGAGGTTTATCGAAAATGTGAACTTTAGTTTACGCAGAAATACATTATTGTATGACAGGAACGCGATCATACAAGAAAGGGTACTGTTAGTGCACTCTGGCTAGAACAGACTACGCACTTCATAAGCAGAACCAGGCTAGTATATCTGGGAGAGTCGTAGCAGTGGTCTGACAGTGCACCGGGCAGGAGACTATGGGTATGCCAGGTGCCAGGGTGGAGATCGTGTCCTGCGTGACACTCTAAACTCGTATGAGTCAGTGGAGAGAATGGTAGAGGCTTGATCTCTCCCAGAGACAGTGACTAACAAAGTCCACCTGACACACTATGTTGCAGTCTTTATTAATCAATAAATCACTACTCGGTAAGATAGTAAACCAAAGGTGAGTTTTCCTTAGGATTATGAAGGCAAATTTTGCCTTAGAATCATGAAGGAATAAGAAAGACAATACAGAATCTGTCAAGAAAAATACGAGAAGGAAAATGACCGGAAAAAGATCTACTTGAGATGTTTAGTAATCTGGAATACCACCTGGAAAAAAATTAAGTCTTAAAAACGTCACAAAAGAGTAATAAATGTAAGTGTGACGTCACAAACGTAAACACCACTATTGTGACGTCACAAACGTAAACACCACTATTGTGACGTCACAAACATAAACACCACTATTGTGACGTCACACAGACGTAAATAACATCAACGTGACATCACAGCCATGTGAATGTTGTCAGCTGCTTGTAATGAACAACCAGACTTATGAATGGTGTCAACTGACCTTGAGTCTATCGTGTGTATTACACAACTCACTCTCACTCATTGATCCTTGCCTTGGCTGTGGGGAAGAATTATTCCCTAGAGCCAGGTTCCATTGAACGTCTCTAAAGTACTCGCGCAAGCTAGCACTAGAGTCGTCATCGCAACCAGCACCTCCAAGATCTGACTAGGGCAAAATTGAAGAACCTTGACCCAGTCAATGCAGGGGTTTACACTATCCCCTGTGGAGGCTGTGACAGAATATACGTAGGCGAAACACGTCTCATTGAGTACATAAATGCATGTAACAACGACAACTTGAACAACGTCTGCGTACAACTGAATTCCGCCAAGCACCTGATGAAATTCAACGACGCCCGACTAGTGATTAAAGAACCTAATTTCAGTAGACGTAAATTAGTTGCACATGTGTCCTTTTACCTAACATATTTTCTTTCTCTTCTCTTGAACGTCCCTCTTTTTTGTGTCTTCCTTGTTATATATTTTGTAATATTTTTTTTATAAGTCGACTCCAGTGGTTGGGCCCAGAAGATAGAGCTCATCCCCCATCTATCCCTTCCAGCACATATACAGTATACTCTGATGTGGAAAAAGACACTTATGTACATTTCAGGGCATTTAACGTTTCGCCACTAGTGGCTTCTTCAGTCCTAATACAGAGATGAACTAAGAAACGAGTATATATAGTGGCGGGAGTCAGGGTAGTGGCGAGGGTAGTAGTAGTAATAGTCCTGCTACTACTACTACCCTCGCGACCTTCCACCTGACTACTTTCACTATATTTACTCGTTTCTTAGTTATCTCTGTATTAGGACTGAAGAAGCCGCTACTGGCGGAACGTTTCCTCTAATAAATGTCCGGAACTGTACACAAGTGCCTTTTTCCACATCTTATCGCCATCACCAGACCATTTCTCACAATATACTCTCATTACATCACAAAGTTATAACTTCAGGGGCAGTAAACTCCAGCAGTGGTGTACGAGAAAGTTATTCAGTAAATTTTAACTTCAACAATCACAGAATTAACTGGGACACAAACAGAACTATCATAGTCTGGGAAATAGTCATGAGCACCCTAAGCCCTCTCACTATTTCTTGGTAAAGCTGAATGGAGAAGCATACAAGGTCTGTCTATAATCCCATATTTTCCGGCAAACAAAAAGGTTTTGGGAAATCAGCCTGCGCCTTATATGCTCAAGGTTAAGGTAGGCTTTGGGTTACGTTACAACAGTTGTTTACTAACGTTACAACTGCTGGTAAACATCGTCTTATATCCCCGTGCGCCTTATATGCTGGAAAGTATGGTGTATACTGCTGGGAAAGACTAAAAGTAGATTAGAAATAGAAAGAGAACGTATAAGAATGTACAGAAGAATGGGTTACCAATCTGATTAAAAATGTGAATGTTACAATGTGAGAAAGATAATGTTAACCAAGAGATTACTGTGTTAGAATAAAAATTAAGGGTTCGTGTTAGACTGAAGAAGCACGAAGGGAACAAAAAGATGTCCTGGATATTGAAAAAGTATATTTCTAGACATGCAAAATCGGAGTTAAGAACCAGTTGTAAAAATGAGACACTGACCAAAGGAGGTTCATTCATAAAAAAAATAAGTTTTTTTTAAAGACTAGTATGAATCAGTTTAGCAACTCACCTAGTGAAAGTAGGGTGGAAAATGCAGATTTTTTCCACATTAGTTGTGAAGGTCACACATATTACACACAAATACTAATCTCATAAAATTTGAAAAAGAAAGAGAAAACATACCTACTCGTGCAGCACCTTGAATATTCGTGGAGTTCCTTGTTTATAAAGAATTAAAAAATACACGAGCACTCAATACCCATTGGCGATAGAACTCAGATCCAGGTGAAACCCCCGAGGCTCAAAAAAGTACAGACATATCTCCTTGGTATAAAGGAGGCAGTAACCATAACAGTAACCCTAACATTACCACTCATAAAAGTCTTTGAAAGGGTGATAAGACGAAAAATTATAAACTTTATGGGATAACATAATGTGCACAACCCGCACCAACATGGATATACAGAAGGGAGACTATGCTTGTCACAACTACTAAACTATTAATGATGGAATTATGCAGGTATTACAGGAAAACCAGAAAGTATACATGGATTTTAAGTGTTTGGCACATGCAATCATGGTTTGCACATGAGGGTGACAGATATAATGGGGAAAGTGAGCAAATACATAATTGACTTTATGACAAATAGAATACAAAGAGTAGTAATAAACTAAATAAAAAATCTAGCATTAGCAGAGTTAAAAGCTCACTATCCCTAAACTGTGTCCTGGTGCCGTTGCTGTTTCTCTTACGCATAGCAGACGGAGATAAAAAAAACACTGGACACAACTTTGTATTATCATTTGCAGATGGTACCAAAATATGCATAAAAAATAACCCTTAGACTACCTCCACAGTTATTACCATTATTTCTTCCCCAACATTCCACTCTCGGCCCTTTTTTTTCCCACTGCCTCCACTACTTTCTTATTGTTACCTCTTTCACTGTTGCACTACTACTATCACCACCACCACTACTATTACCACTACTGCTATAACTTCCACCACTATCACTGCTACTACCACCACCACTACTACAATATTACTACTCCCTCTTTATGTTCTACCTCTCCCGTCCCCCCCCCTCTCATATTTTATGGTTCTCTTCCCTTCCCTCTTCTCTGTTAATGGTCCAACATTGTCATAAGTCTGTCTCCTATGTCCTGGTTATTTATGTATTGTTTCAGCCACGGTACTGTGACTTTTATTCTTCAAGTATGAAAATCATCTTAATAGAAGACACAAAAAAGTGCAAGAAGATATACTGTAAGGAAAGTCTTTCAGTGAGCAGTGGAGAATAATATGACATTCACTGGTGACAAGTTCCAGCTGCTGAGATATGGAAAGAGGATCATCAAATAGAACAAAGGGGACACGTGAAGGATTTGGGTGTAATAATGTCAACTGACCGTAAGGCAAATGCCACGACAGCCGCAAAACAATGGGGCGGATGATAAGACCCTTTCAAAACAAGGGAAATAATGCCAATGGCATCACTATTAAAATTACTTGTGCTCTTTCACCTAGAGTATTGTTTAATGTTGACGGCACCATTCAGGGCAGGGGAAACGTCAAAACTGGCATAGATCAAGAGATCGTTTCCGGCCAGCATAAAACCAATAAAGCATTTCAATTACTGGGCATGCATCAGAATCCTAAATATGTTCTCGCTGGAGCTGAGGAGAAACACGATAATTAATACGTGAAAATTACTGAAGGGCCTAGTACCAAATCTGCACACTGCCATAACATACTGGAGTGAGATTGATGGGAGTGTAAAATCCAGTGAAAAGCGGGGGCACCGTGGGCACAACAAGGGAACATTGTATCAACGTCCGTGGCTTCAGACTATTCAACATCTTAATGGAAGATAGAAACACTGCTGGGACAAGTGTAGGAGTCTTGAAGAGACTTCCCCCTTTCCATTCTCTGTAATATCTTCCCTAGCATTTCCTATAATCCCCCCCTCCCCTTGCATTCCCTATCTCCCTTGCATTCCCTATAATCTCCCTTGCATTCCCTATAATCTCCCCTCCTTTTGCATTCCCTATAATCTCCCCCTCCTTTTGCATTCCCTGCAGACTCACCTTGCATTCCCTGTAATATCCCTTGCATTCCATGTAATCTCCCTTGCATTCCCTATAATCTCCCTTGCATTCCCTATAATCTCCCTTGCATTCCCTATAATCTCCCTTGCATTCCCTATAATCTCCCTTGCATTCCCTATAATCTCCCTTGCATTCCCTATAATCTCCCTTGCATTCCCTATAATCTCCTTTCCATTCCTTATAATCTCAGTTGAATTCCCTATAATTTCTCTGCATTCCCTCAAATCTTCATCTGCATTCTCTATAATCTTCCTTGCATTCTCTATAATCTTCCTTGCATTCTCTATAATCTTCCTTGCATTCCCTATAATCTCTTGAATTATCTATAATCTCCCTTGTATTTCCTATAATTTCTCTTCCATTCCATATAATCTCCCCTGCATCCTCTATAATCTCCCTTGCATTCCCTCTAATCTCACTCCCTTGAATTCCCTATAATCACCCTGCATTCTCTATAATCTCTCCCTTGCATTTCCTTCCACCTCCTAGTTACCAACGCCGCCTTTACCTGTAATTTCGGAGACGTGATTTACTATCAGAGGAAGGGAGGAAGTGGATGGCTGAGGGAGGAGGGGAGGAAGTGGATGGCTGAGGGAGGAGGGGAGGAAGTGGATGGCTGAGGGAGGAGGGGAGGAAGTGGATGGCTTAGGGAGGAGGGGAGGAAGTGGATGGCTGAGGGAGGAGGGGAGGAAGTGGATGGCTGAGGGAGGAGGGGAGGAAGTGGATGGCTGAGGGAGGAGGGGAGGAAGTGGATGGCTGAGGGAGGAGGGGAGGAAGTGGATGGCTGAGGGAGGAGGGGAGGAAGTTGATGGCTGGGGGAGGAAGTGGATGGCTGGGGAGGAAATGGATGGCTGGGGAGGAAGGGAGGGGAAAAGATAACGGTGGGCGGAAGGGTAGTGGAAGAGGGGAGCGAACGAGGGTAGGGGAGGGGAATGATGGAGGGGGAGGGTATTATTCTGCTGGGACTCGGTAATCAGAGTTGTGGTAGGGGTTGTAGAGGGGTGTGAAGGAGGGGAGGTTAGATGGAGGAGTAGGAGGGGGATAGATGGAAATGTAGGAGGAGGAGGAATTATCGGAGGGGGAGGGGGATAGATGAAGGGTAAGGAGCAACGGGAGAGACTAATTCTACATTATCTAGGGGTTAATGCTCCCCACTTATCATTCTTAAGGCAATTCCAAAGGTTAATCGATTTATGGGCCGGTGGGTGTGCCTTTGTAACTCCAGAGGTCGTCCCAGTGTTGTCTCTGGTCGTCGTTGTGTATGTGAGGGTCGTTATGTCTCCTTGGTGTGTGTGGGGTGAAGTCGTTAGGGCTGCAAAGTGTGTGGGTCGCTAGGGCTCCCAGGTGTGGGGGTCGCTAGGTCTCCCGGGTGTGGGGGGTCGCTAGGTCTCCCAGGTGTGGGGGGTCGCTAGGTCCCCCAGATGTGGGGGTCGCTTGGTCTCCCAGGTGTGGGGGTCGCTAGGTCGCCAGGTGTGGGAGTTTCTAGGTCTCCAGGTGTGGGGGGTCGCTAGGTCTCCAGGTGTGGGAGTTTCTAGGTCTCCAGGTGTGGGGGGTCGCTAGGTCTCCTATGCCTGTTAGTTGGTAAGCCTCTTAGATGTGTGGATCGCTAGGCCTCCTAGGTGTGTGGATCGCTAGGCCTCCTAGGTGTGTGGATCGCTAGGCCTCCTAGGTGTGTGGATCGCTAGGTCTCCCAGGTGTGGGGGTCGCTAGGCCTCCTATGCATGTTAGTTGGTAAGCCTCCTATGCATGTTAGTTGGTAAGCCTCCTAGGTGTGTGGATCGCTAGGCCTCCTAGGTGTGTGGATCGCTAGACCTCCCAGGTGTGGGGGTCGCTAGGTCTCATTAGTAGAGGAGGGGAAGACCGTGGTCTTAGGGTGTTGAGGGAGGCCAGTCTTTTCAGATGACAGACCTCGTGGGTAGGGGGTCTTGATGGTAATACTGATGAAGGGGCAATGGGGGAGGATAATGGGAGGAAGGGAAAATAGGTAGGAGGGGCAAGAGAAGGTAGATGAGAGGGGAGGGGTGGTTACAAGGGGGAGAATTATTTCGGTCGGCTGATGGTAATGGTGGATGTGTGGGTAGGGAAAGGAGGGTGGAAATTGATTTTGTGGGGGAGGGGGTAAGTGTAGGTAAATGGGATGTGAAGGGGAAGGTGATGAGATAAAGAGGGGAGATAAGATGGGGCTAAAGAAGGCAGGTGGGTGAGGAAAGGGAAAGCAGGTGGGAGGCCATGAAAGGGAGGGGGAAGACTGATGCATGAGTGAAAGGAAGGCAGGTGGGAGACTGAAGGGAAGGTGGGCGAGAGGAAGGGAAGGGCGGTGAGGGGAGGGGGGAAGGAAAGGGAGGTGAGAAGGGGATAAAGGGGTGGTTATAAGGGAGGGGGAAGGGGAGGTGTGAGAGGGGAGGTTGAAGGTGTCAGGTTAGGCTATGCCGCTATAGCATTTCAAACTTATCGTTGAGCCTCCCTTCTCATCCTTTCGTATCAGTTTCTAGTTCTCCTGTTTATTTCCCTGCTTTCTGGGTTTGATGTGCTTTATATATTTCTCCAAGCCATCTTACTCCTTCCCTTGGCTTCTCTTCATTCCTGACTGAACTATAAACTATGTTTTCTTTATGCTTGATGTGAATCCCGACTTCGATTCTTGGCACTTTGGTTCTCTTATTTCCCTCTTGTTCTTGTTCATCTTTGCCATCCACTTCCCTTTCCCATTGCACTTCTCTCATATCTTTTCTTGTCTTCATGGTCCTCCCTTCTGTAGCCCCATTTCCTTCTTGGTTTCATTCTCCATTCCCATTTCCAACAGGTACAGTACACGTAGTACTACGTAATCGCTGGTACCTTGTGAATTCTCTTCATTAATTTCAGCTACTCTATACCACTTTGTTACTGTTTCCATAAGTTTTGCACTCCATTTTCTGGTCCTCCGGAGACAGGTTACCCATTTAGTTTCTCCATATGGTTGAAATCTCCTAACTTGATAGATATAGACAGTATAATAACCTATGTGACATGTCAAGATATCTTATTAATGAAAATATGATACCAGATATATTAAGCAAATTTCCTAAATTTGCTTATAACAAATAAGTCAACTGTAGATATAAATCCAGATGTACTCCTGTAAACTCTTTTTTGGCCTAATTCCTAGGCCTTTTGTATATCCTTTGCTTCTTCCTCTTCTCACCGTTTCCAACACGTGTGTATCGTTGTCCTATTATTCTGAGTCTTCCCCTCCCTCCCTTGACTTCTTATTGCATAATGGTAGAATTACCGATAAAATGTTAGGTAAATGGGCGCAGATGCAACTAATAGGACACTTCGTGCCTTTCTTTCCTCTTTATTTTCTTACTATGATTCTAACATCTATTATTGTTTTCTGGTCATTCTGATTTATTTTTGGAGATACTGAACCATGAGTCTCCGTTGGTTATGTCGTTGGGGTTCGATAGGGAAGTGAGTAGTAGTTGAGTTTGCTATATTGGAGAACAAAGGCGGAGCCTAGTCTTTATGACACGTCTGCCTCTGGCCCTAGTTGGAATCTAACTGCACTGGCTTACCGAGCCTAGCCGGACGCGGTTCGAACAGGGTGAGGCTAGCTTGATGTATAGAGGGATGGTGCATATAAGGAATTGACACATAATGTATATACTACACAGGTATTGTACCACTGCCAGTTATGTCATTTCCTCGTCAGGTTGCGCTAGGTTATTCCAACCTCTGCAGGCCTGCCCTGCGGGGGAACGGTCTGGAGTTTTGAGACTCTGACCGCGGGTTCGAATCCCACCCGTGGTATGGTTTGGACGGTAGTCCTGATGTACTTGATGGCTGGGCAAAACTCCTGGTGAGCGAAACGTTGCCACAATAAAATGTCATATTAGTTGCGCATAACAGTCTGTAATTCTTCCATTTTTATAGCTTCTCTTTAATCGTGTTACTTCTGTTCCTTCTTTTTATCACATCTCACTTTCTCTCTCTTCTTTAGTTTTGAGTAGTTCGTTAATTCCCCAAACTGATCAGTTTTTTCCACTCAATCTCACTTGATATATTGAAAACTCTGACACACACGCGTGTCTCTGGCGACACATACTTGGTTACCTTCTCGTAGCCTCGTTCACCTCAAATTCTTGCGCTTTAAAATACCTGATGAACGTGGAAATACATTTTGAACGTAAAAATAACTCATGAACGTGAAAATATTTCTTAAACGACTTGAAATGTGAAGTATTAGACAGTGTGTGCAACATCTGGGTATGTTTATTTTTAGACGTTTCGCCCTCCAGTGGCTTTATCAATACTATGTAAGGATATAATGTGAAGAAAGTATTGATAAATTCACTGGAGGGCGAAAAGTCTACAAATAAAGATACCCAGAGGTTGCACATGTGTCTGCTTCATCATGTCTGTGTTGTATACCATATATGTACGACTTGAAATATCTCACAGAAGATGTAATAAATGTGAAGGATCAACGATACGGCCTCAATTGTGTGTACTCACCTAATTGTCGTTGCAGGGGTCGATTCACAGCTCCTGGCCCCGCCTCTTCACTGGTCACTACTAGGTCCACTCTCCGTGCTCCATGAGCTTTATCGTATCCCTTCTTAAAGCTGTGCATGGTTCCTGCCTCCACTACATCACTCTCCAGATTGTTCCAATTCTTGACAACCCTGATTAAAAAAATACGTCTTAACATCCCTGTGACTCTTCCGAGTTTTCAACTTCCAGTAGTGACCCCTTGTTGCTGAGTCCCATCTCTGAAACATTTTGTCCCTATCCACCTTGTCAATTCCTCTCAGTATTTTATATGTCGTTATCATGTCCCTACTGTCCTCCAGTGTCGTCAGGTTGACTTCCCTTAACCTCTCCTCGTCAGGCATACCGCTTAGGTGCGGGTTCTATACTGGTGCTGCATACTCCAATATGAGCCTGACGCACACGGTGTACAGAGTCTTGAACGATTCGTTACTCAGGTGTCGAAACGCTATTCTTAGGTTTGCCAGGCGTCCATATGCTGCAGCAGTTATTTGGTTGATGAGCTTGATATGATGTTCACCTCAGGATCCTTTGTCTTGAATGTTTGCAGTGTTTGGCCCCCTAGTCTGTACTCCTCCTGTGGTGACTTCGTGACTTTGCACTTGCTGGGGTTAATTCCAGGAGCCAATTGTTGGACCAGCTTTGCAGCCTGTTCAGTGCGTGCGTACGTGTGTGTTCTCACCTAATTGTGGTTGCAGGGGTCGATTTATAGCTCCTGGCCCCCGCCTCTTCAATGGTTGCTACTAGGTCACTCCCTGCTGTGTGTGTGCGCGTACGCGTGTGTATTTGAGTGTTGTCTGTCTATCATCCGTCCGTGTGTCTTTGCATAGATGAGTGTTTTAACATGAGTGCGCGTGCTCGGGAGAGGCGTGTCCAGCACGGAGAATCAAGACACGCGTGGAATTCAATACTCTTCACTCGAAAACAAAATGTAACGACAGATAAATTCGAGTAGCATGACAAATGTGCGTCATACCTTGCTGAGTGCATACTGGATGTATCATCACACGCTAATGCATGTATAAATATTTATAGTGACATTCACGTAAGGACATTCGTTATATCTCTCACCCCCTCCCCCCTTCACGCCCACACACACAGATGTCGCTCACTTTCAACGCGGCAAGCGTTGCAACCTCACCATGCTGCAACATGCCTCACCATGCATCACCATTCTTCATGTACCAGGATATAAATCTTATCGTACAATTTCCTTTATTTCCACTTTTTTCTGCTTGGGTCACCCCCTTCCTTCTCTCTCCCTCTTTCCTCCCCTCCTATGTTACCCCACACCAAAATGTAATTTATGTACGTTGAGGGAAAGAGGGAAAGAGAGAGAGAGACAAAAAAAATACAGGGGATATATAAGAATTTCTAGTTGCACGTGTGTCATGAAAGCCCAGTAATAAATACACTTTAATCGCCCGTAAATATCACCTGGCAAGTTTTATGGGGGAAATTATTTGGTCCAGCACAGGGCAAAAGTCTGGGTTAATACACTGCACAAATTATACCCTGATGCTGCCTACTCTGCACTCAGAGGGGGGAGGGGAAACTAGGATTATATATACCCTCTGTATGTATGTATTCATGTATATATATATATATATATATTATATATATATATATATATATATATATATATAATATATATATATATATATATATATATATTAGAACCAGTTTTACTTATTCGGCACGACATATATATGTTGTGCCGGATAGATAAAACTGGTCAGCAAGAACTCATTTAAAATTAAGGCCTTTCTAAAATTGCCTCTTATACGTTTTTAAGATATATTTTTTCATTTATGTTAATGTAAAAAAATAATAATTTTGTACCAAAAGAACCTTAGAAAACTTACCTAACCTTATTATAACAAGCGCAATTTAATTTAGTCTAATCCAACTAAATATATTTTAGATAAGTTTACAATAATTTAATAATAAACAAACACAATGAAATATATTTTTTTTTCGTTAGGTTCAGAATGATTTTTGCATAATTATTGTATTATTGTACAAAATGAGGGCCATAGGCATTACGGGGAAGGTAGGCAGATGGATTTTTGAGTTCCTAACACAAAGAACACAAAAAGTAGTAGTGAACAGGGCAAGATCCAGCATCAGCGAGGTCAAAAGCTCAGTGCCCCAAGGCACTGTCCTGGCACCTCTGCTGTTTCTCATCCTCATAGCAGACATAGATAAAAACACCCAGCACACTTTTGTATCATCATTTGCAGATGACACTAAAATAAGCATGAAAGTCACTACGGTAGAGGACACTGAAAAATTACAGGAGGACATAAGCAGGGTCTTCCAATGGGCAGTGGAGAACAACATGACGTTCAATGGTGATAAGTTTCAGCTGCTTAGGTATGGAAAAAATGAAGAACTCAAAAGGAACACTATATACAAAACGCAAGAGGGTCACCACATAGAACGAAAGGAACACGTAAAGGACTTGGGAATAATTATGTCTGCTGATCTGTCGTTTAAAGACCATAACAAGACAAAGATCACAACAGCCAGGAAGATGACGGGGTGGGTATTGAGAACTTTCAAAACAAGGGAAATAATGCCGATGGTGACACTATTCAAATCGCTAGTGCTCCCTCACTTAGAATACTGCTCAGTGCTGACGGCCCCGTTCAGGGCAGGAGAAATAGCAGAGCTGGAACAAATCCAGAGATCGTTTACGGCTCACATTGAGCCATTGAAACATCTAAATTATTGGGAACGCCTTCAAGTCTTGAACATGTACTCATTGGAGCGGAGGAGAGAGATACATGATAATATATACCTGGAAAGTACTTGAGGGCCTGGTCCCAAATCTGCACACTGCCATAACAACATACTGGAGTGAGAGATATGGGAGAAAGTGTAAAATAAACCCAGTGAGGAGCAGGGGTGCGGTGGGGACAATACGGGAGCACTGTATTAACATCCGGGGTCCCAGACTATTCAACATCTTACCAGAAGATATCCGAAACACGGCTGGAACCAGTGTAGAAGCCTTCAAGAGGAAACTGGACAAATATCTTCACTAGGTGCCAGATCAACCAGGCTGTGATGGATATGTGGGGCAGCGGGCCTCCAGCAGCAACAGCCTGGTTGACCAGGCAAGCACCAGACGAGCCTGGCCCATGGCCGGGCTCAGAGAGTAGATACTCTCGAAACTCTTCAAAGGTATATCAAAGGTATACACAAATTTTCGCTTGCCTTATTCGGTAAGAAGAGCGTTGCTATTTAAGCCAAAATAGCAAGTTTTACCCATTCGGCACGACATATATATATATATATATATATATATATATATATATATATATATATATATATATATATATATATATATAAAATACAACCACAATGAGAAATAGTGCTAGTCCAAGATCTTCGTGATTTCGTGAGGGATCACGAAAGCGACCACCTGCTAGGCTAGTCCTTCAGATGAAGTGGATTTAAATACAATGCATCTATAATGACTGACACTTGTACACAGTGGAAGTTTAAAAGCTGTTACCAGCTTCAGGAAGCTCCAGGTCTATATAATGCACAGTGTCCCTGTGCAGCACACAGCTTCGTTCCATTAGACTTGTGCCTAGAGTGGTGATACCTGTTGCAGCCTGTGCACTCCCTGTGCCTCTGAAGAGCTGAGTGATTATATTATTAATGTAGAAACTAAATTCGTCACTGTGACAAAAACGATTCTTTAAAGTTGATCAAGTGGTCAGGCTACTTAACATGGGCCCCCGTGTATTTGTGGTTACAATGGTGGCCTATGCTAACCTCCCTATGATGTATAGAAATATACCTCGTTGGATGAATCTTGTTAGAGCCAGCTGGCCCAGTGGTTAGCGCACTGCCATGGGTTCAAGTCCCATCCGTTCCCTGATTTATTTCACTGCTCTGTCCTGTCCTAACTCTTCCCTTCCCCATTCTTGCCATCTGTTATTATGGCCTAATAAAAAATTGTTGGCATAGTTTTGTTGTCTTCCATTCAACTGTAATGCAAGATTTTTCCCTGAAGCCATTTTATTCCCTTCAAGATTATAGATCGCAGTCAACACTAAATCTTGCCAAAGCTTTATACAGAGCGAAAAGTCTGCAACAAGTGCCATTCTAGCGTACTTTTCGGCGATGCCTTCCATCATACATGCCACATGCATGTATGTGTGTCCACATATGTGTTCATATGTGATGTGAGTGGATCCCTTTCTCAGTCAGCAGAGGCGCGACACATAGTTACGATTCCTATGGACAGACCCAGGCACCCACATCCTGTCGAGCCCTGCACATTTGCTGCTCCAACGTAGGTTCCCTCACCACCCTACCTCCAGTATATAACCCTATACTTGGCCCTGACATGGGATATAGTGTACCATCCGCTGTTATCATTTTAGGTCCTCTGGTTATTCATGTTCATGCTGATAAATGAGACTTGTGCAATATTTGGGTATTTTTTTGTTCTGGAATAAAGATACCCAAATGTTGCACAAGTCTCGCTTATTAACTTGTCGGTTTTCAGAATCATTTATTCATATGCTACAGTCTCTGAATTCTCCGATGTTTATCAGCTTTTCTGATCTCTTACTGGGCTTTCTTTTATCATTAATGCCTCTCCCCCACTCTTCTGTGCCTCGTCTCTTGGCATGTGCTGCCGGTACCTCTGAGAGAATGTTATTTATTACCCTCGTGAGGTTTGTCCCCACACGGGCTAATGTTTAGTTATTCCTTCGATATTCCGTGTCTCTAGCTCAGCGGTTTTTGTTAGTGTTGTTGTCTGCGATGGTATACCTCATAGTGATCCTTTTTTTCCTTACTGTTTCTTCCTCTCTAGTTTGCGGTTTACTTGGTGTTGGGATCACTGTAGGGGGCACAAGCTGAGATGTTAGGATCTAGCAAGTCTGCCTCTAGCAGTTGGGTTTTGGGGTGTAGTGGTTGTGATAGGACGAGTATACGACGTGATGGGAAGTGTACGGGAGGTTGTGATGGGGAAAATGGGGAAAGTTTCAGTTGTATGTAGAGTTAGGAGGCTTCAGGGACCACAAATGAAAGGAAGGGCTGGGGAAATATGTGGGGCTAGGTTAGATGGATGATGGGAGGGATGTAGACAGGATAGTCAAAGGGAAACAACAGAAGAAAGGAAAGAGGGAGAGGGGTCGGTGGAAGTAGTGAGATTCAGGGTTTGGGAGGTGAAAGGGCAAAGAGATGAACTTCGGGATGGATGTGAAAGAAATAGACATTGTTGGAGACTCCTAGGATGAGGGAGTAAATATGATTGCTAGGTGGAAGGAGACTAAAGTAATTGTGAGTAATGGAAGAATGAGGGGTATTGATGATGGAGGTGCAGGGAAGGAGACGTAAATAAGATGTTTGGTGATTGTGCAATTATGTATTCGATTATTTCTAACTCATTATCCCTACCTTTTACACTTCGATTAACTGGTATGGCTTACTCTTTGACCCTTGAGATTATTTATATCAAGTATTGAATGTGGCCTGCACGCTCAGTGGACACGGGAGGTCGAGACAGCGTTAGTCTCTCCTCAGGAGGTAAATAACATTAGAGCCGAGGTATTGTGGAACTGGAGACAGATTAAGGCATTTAAGAACCCCCCGCACTCTTACGGCTAATTACCATAATGCATCAAATTTGCATCAGCTATAAATTTTCACATCTCGTTAGCGTCACCAGCCGCCGAGAAGGTGGGGAAAGAGGCGAAGAGAGGGAAGGAGGAGAAAGGAGTGGCTAAGAGGATGGTGAAAGATTGGGAGTGGGGGAAGACGAGGTGCAAAGGTATGGAATATGTAGAAGTGCACGGGAAATAGGACAGTATAAGACTTCATGGTCCATTTCGAAATTATTTTCTGAAGACTAATTACAGCCAAGTTATGCCACCACCACCTCCAGAGAAACACTCACTCTGTCACACCTGAATAGCCTTGTTACGGACAGCAGGGTCCGTACATCTAGTTTGTGAGTCGCTTACCACGAGAATATTATTACCTTTATTAGTAGAAGGGTTGGTGGTACCTTTATCCTTGCTGACCACCGAAGTACATTCGTCTTAGGTTTCTTACGTTCTAAATGACCCATTGTCTGGATAGATCGTGAACTAATGTAAGGATTCAATCTGACCACATCAGTTCCTTGCATAGTAAATAGTTCTACCTGGAGTCTACCTGGAGAGAATTCCAGGGGTCAACGCCCCCGCGGCCTGTTCTTAAAGCTGTATTGTTTTGCACTTAGGTCAGTGGGCAGTCTATTCTAGTGATCCTTTTCCAGTGTTTGAGTTGCACCTCTTGTCTAAGAGTTTCATAACATTGTATCAGGTTACTGAATCACAATATTTCGAATAATTCTTAATGTTTGAGTATACCAATTTGGTTCAGTACCTTTATAAAGATTTTAATGAGACTTTGTAGTGTCTGTTTTCTAATGGAAAACAGACCAAATGGTTGAGTTTATTTCTTATCGAAGGTATATTTTTTTTATTATATCTGCAGTCTCTTCTTTTTATCTTCGTCTTTTAGGGACAGAAATTTTTGCCAACATATTTGAGGTTAACTCTGATGAAGTCATACTGAAGTTAATGTTGACTTTGGTGTTTTTCTTCGAAATTTCTAGGTAGGAAAACTAGCAAGTGTTGCTGCTTGTGGCTAGACATTTTTAGTATCACTTATGACTATTACAATATTATTCTCTCCTTGCGTCTTGGCTAGTTCGTCTCCTAAATATTTCATGCCCAACGAATCAAGAACTCGTAATAACACCATTATAAAAAAAAGGCAGTCTTATAATTACTAAGTTAATTCTTACCTCTGCACCATCCCGATCTAGTGAAATTTATTGAACTAGGTGTATTTCTAATACACTTGGGAGGTTAGCATGGACGTAAGGCTTTTATGAAAGAGTATGATTAAAATAACAGCGACGAGATCTAGCTCAGGTCCCTTATTAAGCCGGCATAGTGCAGTGACGTGTTAACTACGTAATTTTAGAACTGAATGACCACAGGTCGAGTCTAGCCCGTTTCCTGAATATCATAATCATATTTAACATTGCTATATATCTCTAAATAATCTTAAGCTATGGATACCGTGGCTTTTTTCAGTCGTGTGTCATCCAGAAATCTACCGTCTACAGGATGGATATGGGGTGCACAATAAACTAGTCACTACCGTCTACAGGATGGATATGGGGTGCACAATAAACTAGTCACTACCGTCTACAGGATGGATATGGGGTGCACAATAAACTAGCCACTACCGTCTACAGGATGGATATGGGGTGCACAATAAACTAGCCACTACCGTCTACAGGATGGATATGGGGTGCACAATAAACTAGCCACTACCGTCCACAGGATGGATATGGGGTGCACAATAAACTAGCCACTACCGTCCACAGGATGTATATGGGGTGCACAATAAACTAGCCACTACCGTCCACAGGATGTATATGGGGTGCACAATAAACTAGCTGCTACCGCAACTAGCGCTACTAGCTGTGACTCGGGGCCAGGTGCTGTGAATCAACCCCTGCAACCACAACTAGGTGAGTACACACACACAAAAACATACACACGCGCGCGCACACACCCTCCAACACGTCATTTGTGACTGTGAATTTAGTGTAAATATTCCGTCCATTTACGCCTATTTCTCTTATTTCAATCAACCCAAGTTTCGCTTAGAGCAATACTATTGAATTATCAAAGGTCGATAATTGCACTGTCCGATTTTTCAATTTAATTCTGGTGTCACTGCTAATAATACTATGAAAGTGCAGAGTTAGATTGGGTGGAATTTCAGGTCTGAGTGCTACGTTAGCTGGATGGAGTAGAGGATCAACGATAGGGAACGGTGAAGAATTTGGATAGTTGAGGGATGATGGACTTAGGTGCTACGGCTGGTTGAAATCGAAGGTGGAAACAGGGGATTGAAGTATGGGAGACGGGTGGGTGGATGGAGAGTGGGGATGGATAGATGATGGGTTAGATGGGTATCAGTGGGAAAAACGTGGGTATTGGATGGTGCAGTGGGAGACTGTGGGTTGGATGGTAGCAGTGGGAGACTGTGGGTTGGATGGTAGCAGTGGGGAGACTGTGGGTTAGGGGATGGTAGCAGTGGGGAGACTGTGGGTTGGATGGTAGCAGTGGGAGACTGTGGGTTGGATGGGTAGCAGTGGGAACTGGGGATGACAGTGTGGGAGACTGTGGTGATGGTAGCAGTGGGGAGACTGTGGGTTGGATGGTAGCAGTGGGAGACTGTGGGTTGGATGGTAGCAGTGGGAGACTGTGGGTTGGATGGTAGCAGTGGGAGACTGTGGGTTGGATGGTAGCAGTGGGGAGACTGTGGGTTGGATGGTAGCAGTGGGGAGACTGTGGGTTGGATGGGTAGCAGTGGGGAGACTGTGGGTTGGATGGTAGCAGTGGGGAGACTGTGGGTTGGATGGTAGCAGTGGGGAGACTGTGGGTTGATGAGTGGGCGGTAGGCAGTGGGGAGACTGTGGGTTGGATGGTAGCAGTGGGGAGACTGTGGGTTGGATGGTAGCAGTGGGGAGACTGTGGGTTGGATGGTAGCAGTGGGAGACTGTGGGTTGGATGGTAGCAGTGGGGAGACTGTGGGTTGGATGGGTAGCAGTGGGGAGACTGTGGGTTGGATGGGTAGCAGTGGGGAGACTGTGGGTTGGATGGGTAGCAGTGTTGAGACTGTGGGTTGGATGGGTAGCAGTAGGGAGACTATAGTTGGATGGGTAGGAGTGGGAGACTGTGGTTGGATGGTAGCAGTGGGAGACTGTGGGTTGGATGACTAGCAGTGTGGAACTGTGGGTTGATGGTAGCAGTGGGGAGACTGTGGTTGGATGGTAGCAGTGGGGAGACTGTGGGTGGATGTACATGTAGACTGTGGTCGGATGTACATGGAACTGTGTTGGATGGGTAGCAGTGGGGAGACTATGGTAACTCGCACCTCACACTGATGTCATCACTCAGACGCACCTCACCGCTGATGTCATCCACTCATGGTAACTAGCCTCACAGCTGATGTCACCCACTCATGGAACTGTGCACTACAACGGTATGCATCACTCTGGCTGACTCCCTGTGCATCCTCATGGTAACTACGACCTCACACGCTGATGTCATCCATCGGTAACTGACCTCACAACTGATGTCATCCACTCATGGTAACTGCACCTCCAACGCGATGTCATCCACTCATGGTAACTGTGCACCTCACAACGCTGATGTCATCACTCATGGTAACTGTGCACCTCACCGCTGATGTCATCCACTCATGGTAACTGGCACCTCACACGCTGATGTCATCCACTCATGGTAACTGCACCTCACAACACTGATGTCTCCACTCATGGTAACTGGCACCTCACAACGCTGATGTCATCCACTCATGGTAACTGTGCACCTACAACGCTGATGTCTCCACTCATGGTAACTGCACCTCACACCTGATGTCATCCACTCATGGTAACTCGCACCTCACACGCTGATGTCATCCACTCATGGTAACTACGCACCTCACAACGCTGATGTCATCCACTCATGGTAACTGTGCACCTCACAACGCTGATGTCATCCACTCATGGTAACTACGCACCTCACAACGCTGATGTCATCCACTCATGGTAACTGGCACCTCACAACACTGATGTCATCCACTCATGGTAACTGTGCACCTCACAACTGATGTCATCCCTCATGGTAACTGTGCACCTCCAACTGATGTCATCCACTATGGTAACTGTGCACTCACAACACTGATGTCATCCACTCATGTAACTGTGCACCTCACAACCTGATGTCTCCACTCATGGTAACTGCACCTCACAACGCTGATGTCATCCACTCATGGTAACTGGCACCTCACAACCTGATGTCATCCACTCATGGTACTGTGCACCTCACAACCTGATGTCTCCACTCATGGTAACTGTGCACCTCACAACACTGATGTCATCCACTCATGGTAACTGTGCACCTCACAACACTGATGTCATCCACTCATGGTAACTGCGCACCTCACAACACTGATGTCATCCACTCATGGTAACTGTGCACCTCACAACACTGATGTCATCCACTCATGGTAACTGTGCACCTCACAACACTGATGTCATCCACTCATGGTAACTGTGCACCTCACAACACTGATGTCATCCACTCATGGTAACTGTGCACCTCACAACACTGATGTCATCCACTCATGGTAACTGTGCACCTCACAACGCTGATGTCATCCACTCATGGTAACTGTGCACCTCACAACACTGATGTCATCCACTCATGGTAACTGTGCACCTCACAACACTGATGTCATCCACTCATGGTAACTCTGCACCTCACAACACTCATGTCATCCACTCATGGTAACTGTGCACCTCACAACACTGATGTCATCCACTCATGGTAACTGGCACCTCACAACACTGCATGTCATCCACTCATGGTAACTGCACCTCACAACACTGATGTCATCCACTCATGGTAACTGTGCACCTCACAACACTCATGTCATCCACTCATGGTAACTGCGCACCTCACAACACTCATGTCATCCACTCATGGTAACTGTGCACCTCACAACTCATGTCATCCACTCATGGTAACTGCGCACCTCACAACACTCATGTCATCCACTCATGGTAACTGTGCACCTCACAACACTGATGTCATCCACTCATGGTAACTGCGCACCTCACAACACTCATGTCATCCACTCATGGTAACTGTGCACCTCACAACACTCATGTCATCCACTCATGGTAACTGCGCACCTCACAACACTGATGTCATCCACTCATGGTAACTGTGCACCTCACAACACTCATGTCATCCACTCATGGTAACTGCGCACCTCACAACACTCATGTCATCCACTCATGGTAACTGTGCACCTCACAACACTGATGTCATCCACTCATGGTAACTGTGCACCTCACAACACTCATGTCATCCACTCATGGTAACTGCGCACCTCACAACACTCATGTCATCCACTCATGGTAACTGCGCACCTCACAACACTGATGTCATCCACTCATGGTAACTGGCACCTCCACTGAGTCTCCACTCATGAACTGTGGTTCCCTGTTGCATCCAGGTACTGTGCACCACGAACCATGTATCCCAGTGCTTGCAAGACCCTCCCATGTCATCACAGGTAACGCCACTACCCATGTCTGCCACTATGAACGCACCTTACACACTCTGTCAAGATGAACGCCAACAGTGTTCCCAGATGGCCTTACCTCATTTTCAGCCACCCTAAGTAACTGCCATCAAACGCCATGTACCCCAGGGGTTGCAGCACGTCCAACCTCAGTGTCTCAAGAACGCCTACCCAGTGTTGCAGATCCCCATTACCCAGTTTGCAGAAGACCCATTATCCAGTGCAGATACGCTACAGCTGCGATGACGCCATTCCTGTTGCAGATGACACTCATTACCCAGGTGCAAGATGACCCACACCAGTGTTGCAAGATGACCACCATTACCCAGTGTCCCAAGAAACGCCATTACCAGTGTTGCAGATGACGCCATTACCCATGCTGCAGATCGCCATGAAACCAGTGTTGCAAAGATCGCATACCCATGGTTGTCACAACACCATTACCTCAGTGGTGCAGATGACGCACTCTACCCAGTGTTCTAGATGACTTGCCAGTGCTCAAGATACGCCATGTCACCATGTTGAGAGACGCCATTACCCAGTGTTGCAAGAAGGACGCCATTACCCAGTGTTGCAAGATAACGCCATTACCCAGTGTTGCAAGATGACGCCATTACCCAGTGTTGCAAGATGACGCCATTACCCAGTGTTGCAAGATAACGCCATTACCCAGTGTTGCAAGATGACGCCATTACCCAGTGTTGCAAGATGACGCCATTACCCAGTGTTGCAAGATGACGCCATTACCCAGTGTTGCAAGATGACGCTGTTACCCAGTGTTGCAAGATAACGCCATTACCCAGTGTTGCAAGATGACGCCTTACCCAGTGTTGCAAGATGACGCCATTACCCAGTGTTGCAAGATAACGCCATTACCCAGTGTTGCAAGATGACGCCATTGCACCCCAGTGTTGCAAGATGACGCCATTACCCAGTGTTGCAAGATGACGCCATTACCCAGTGTTGCAAGATGACGCCATTACCCAGTGTTGCAAGATGACGCCATTACCCAGTGTTGCAAGATGACGCCATTACCCAGTGTTGCAAGATGACGCCATTACCCAGTGTTGCAAGATAACGCCATTACCCAGTGTTGCAAGATGACGCCATTACCCAGTGTTGCAAGATGACGCCATTACCCAGTGTTGCAAGATGACTCCATTACCCAGTGTTGCAAGATGACTCCATTACCCAGTGTTGCAAGATGACGCCATTACCCAGTGTTGCAAGATGACGCCATTACCCAGTGTTGCAAGATAACGCCATTACCCAGTGTTGCAAGATAACGCCATTACCCAGTGTTGCAAGATAACGCCATTACCCAGTGTTGCAAGATAACGCCATTACCCAGTGTTGCAAGATAACGCCATGACAGTGTTGCAAGAAATAGACGCCGAGCAGGTTGCAAGAAGAGTAGAGAGGAGGAGGAGAGAAGAGTAGAAGGAGGAGGAGGAAGAAGAGTAGAAGGAGGAGGAGGAAGAAGAGTAGAAGGAGGAGGAGGAAGAAGAGTAGAAGGAGGAGGAGGAAGAAGAGTAGAAGGAGGAGGAGGAAGAAGAGTAGAAGGAGGAGGAGAAGAAGAGTAGGAGGAGGAGGAGGAGGAGGGAGGAGGAGAAGAGAGAGAAGGAGGAGGAGGAGAGAGGAGGAGGAGGAGGAGAGAGAAGAGTAGAAGAGGAGGAGGAGGAGAAGAGTAGAAGGAGGAGGAGGAGGAGAAGAGAAGAGAGGAGGAGGAGGAGGGAGGAGGAGGAAGAAGAGTAGAAGGAGGAGGAGGAGGAGGAAGAAGAGTAGAAGGAGGAGGAGGAGGAGGAGGAAGAAGAGTAGAAAGAGGAGGAGGAGGAGGAAGAAGAGTAGAAGGAGGAGGAGGAGGAAGAAGAATAGAAGGAGGAAGAGGAAGAAGAGTAGAAGGAGGAAAAAGAGTAGAAGGAGTAGGAGGAGGAGGAAGAAGAGTAGGAAGAGGAGGAAGAGATGTAGGAGGAGGAAGAGGAGGAGGAGGAAGAAGAGTAGGAGGAGGAGGAAGACTAGACGCAGGAGGAACAAGAGTAACTGCATTGTGAGAAAAAATGAGGAAAAATATTTGATAGAATAAAACCTAAATTAACATTATTCAGATTTAAAGGTTAATATTGACCGTAATGTTTTTGTGACAATATCACTTAGTGTTAAACACTTAGACAAAAAACAATACAACACCTGCAACACTACCACACTACACTTGCAACACTACCATACTACACTTGCAACACTACCACACTACACTTGCAACACAGCCACACACTACACTTGCAACACTACCACACTACACTTGCAACACAGCCACACTACACTTGCAACACAGCCACACTACACTTGCAACACTACCACACTACACTTGCAACACTACACTTGAAACGGCCACACCACACCTGCAACAAGACCTCATTACACATACAACACTATGTACCTAGCATCACTATTGTGCACCTTATCACTACTGTGCATCTAACATCACTACTATGCCCCTCATATCACTACTATGCCCCTCACATCACTATTATGCACCTCACATCACTTCTATGTGCCTCACAACACTACTATGCACTTGACATCACTACGATGCACATCACACCACTACTATGCACTTAACATCACTACTGGGCACTTCACATCACTATTATGCACTTCATATCACTACTGTGCACCTCACTATCCTACAACACGACCACACAACACCTGCAATACAACCACACAACACCTGTAGTACAACCACACTATATACGCAACACACAGTACACCTGCAACACACAGTACACCTGCAACACACACTAAACTTGTAAAACGGTTAGCAAAGAGGTGAGGCCAGGAGCTGAGACTTCACCCCTTTAACTACATGAGGTTAGTATACACATTAGGGTTTAGTTTCCTCTTCTCATAGTATAGTCGTACGTACATATTTATAGATGATTACATATTCCAAATTAACTTTATTTTCGTTACATGTATATATGGGAGAAGTCAAAACTTGACTAGCTGGACTATGTGTTTGTCTAGCGAGTCAAGCAGTATAAAATAACTATATTTTCACTGCATATTATCTGTGAGAAGTCATATCCTAGTCTGACTAGCTCGGTTGTATGTTTAAGTCTGGCGAGTCGAGCATAATGGATAAAGTCATCGTGAAGGTTACTACAGGTCGTGGACTGAAGAGATCCCGTACCCAGTCGTAGTTAGATGATAAGTCGGACCTCTGCGCTAAAGTAAAAGTTGCTAAAATTGACAGCAGCAACTTGTGTAATCATTGTATTATCAGCGTCACCAACAGCGACAGAATCTCCATTGAAACTACTGGAACCGACAGCAGCATTTGTTTTATAGTTTGCAACAGCAAAAGCAGCAGTACTTCGAGCAGCAGCAACAGCAGCAGTACTTCGAGCAGCAGCAACAGCAGCAGTACTTCGAGCAGCAGCAACAGCAGCAGTACTTCGAGCAGCAGCAACAGCAGCAGTACTTCGAGCAGCAGTACTTCGAGCAGCAGCAGCGGCAGTGGCATAAGTGATATAGATGAAATTTTTGTACCTAGTGTACAAGTGGATGTTCCCATGGATAAGCCTATCAACTTGCCTGTAGTACCATGGGACAGGATTACTATAACTGGAGACCTTGGTGAAGGTCTCTATGGTAAGACACAAAAAGGAGTGCTACAGGGAGAGGATGGCTCCACCATTCCAGTCGCAGTCAAAATATTTCATAGTGGAACATTTAATTGTAATGAAGCCCAGCTACTTCACGAGGCAGATGGCGCCGGAGGCGTCCCAAGAATATACGGAGTCACTGAGAGTGATCCTCAAGGTATTGTAATGGAGTATGTTCAAGGTATAACATTAGATCAGTTTTTAAAAACAAGTACTCGTGAAGAGGGTTTCGAAGCATATAATGCCGTTGCTGCTGCACTCGCTAGCTTCCATGATTCAGGTTTCTTTCACTTAGATCTACACACAAATAACATCATCGTGGATAATAGGAATAATGCTAAGTTACGGTGTCGCCTGATTGATCTAGGTTGGTCTAGAAGGCTTACTAAAGATTTTGATCTTAACCTCAGTCATACTTTACAGGATCTAGAAAACCTTAAACTAATATACGCATTGATATCTGAGTTGAAAAACTGAAAATAAAAATGAGCATCCATATATCTCCTGGTTCCATATTTTGAACAAATTATTAAGCAATAAAAATGGACCAGTAGGCCTGCTGCAGTGTTCCTTCTTTTGTTCTTTTATGTAATTAAATATTCTAGAAGGAAGTCTTTAGATAATCGTAAGTTTATTTTTCGTTGAACATTTCGTTATTATTTTATTCAAAGATTTCCTACCGGCCCACATAAAATAAGTCCTTATTTAGTAAGTGATCAAGGTCCCAGAACCGAAACGTTTTCTAATAAATATGTCGTAGTGTTTGCTTACGTGTCTTTCTGAACCAACTTGTCGGTTTATGCCAAAATATGTCCTTCTCAAATCCAGCCATTCCCACCTACATTGTAAAACTTGTTTCCAAAACTATCCAAGAAGTTAGCTTTAACAGCTCGTGTGCTAATCAAAACAAACTCTTCTCACTCATATTTGTATACCCTAATTTAAGCTGCACAAGCTTTTAGCTTCTATGACCTTACTTGACAAATTGTTCCACTACGTTCTCTCGTTCCACTACGTTCTCTCGTTCCACTACGTTCTCTCTAAATCAAAATTGAATGCAATTCTTGGGAAGTTTTAGGAAAAGGAAGTGGGAATGGTTGGTTTAGAGAAGGACCTGCTTAGTTTGGGCCAGGAGGCCTGATGCAGTTTCCCCAATACCATGGCAGGTCATGATTTTAAGAAAAACTCCTGTCATGGATCGAGGCGTGGCCGAGATGCATATAGAGATGTGAGGTGCAGAGTAGTGATGTGAGGTACAGAGTAGTGATGTGAGGTGCAGAGTAGTGATGTGAGGTACAGAGTAGTGATGTGAGGTACACAGTATTGACGTGGGATACCTAATAGTGACGTGAGGTACCGAGTAGTGACGTGAGGTACCGAGTAGTGACGTGAGGTGCTTAGTGATGTGAGGTGCAGAGTAGTGATGTGAGGTGCAGAGTAGTGATGTGAGGTGCAGTGTAGTGATGGGAATAGTAGTGATGTGAGGTACAGAGTAGTGAGGTGAGATACATATTAATGATGTGAGGTACAGAGTAGTGAAGTTAGGTACAGAGTAGTGAAGATAGGTTTCATAGGTACAGTATAATTATGTGAGGTACAGTATAATGATGTGAGGTACAGTATAATGATGTGAGGTACAGTATAATGATGTGAGGTACACATTAGTGATGTGAGGTACACGGTAGTGATGTGAGGTACACAGTATTGACGTGGGATATCTAATGATGACGTGAGGTGCCGAGTAGTGATGTTAGGTGCAGAGTAGCGAAGGTAGGTACAGAGTAGCGAAGGTAGGTACAGAGTAGTGAAGTTAGGTACAGAGTAGTGAAGTTAGGTACAGAGTAGTGAAGTTAGGTACAGAGTAGTGAAGTTAGGTACATAGTGATGTGAGGTACAGAGTAGTGATGTGAAGTACAGAGTAGTGATGTGATTGGTATTTCATCTTATTCCCCCACACACAACCCTTTCCAGGCGATCAAACCTGATTACCTACCACTTCCCAGGGGGCTGTATAGCCCCTACTGGTTTAACGCTTCTCGGTGAATGGAACCGTAATTAACTAGTGAATCTTCTGCTCAATCTCACTGTTGGTTCAATGTCTCACTCGTTATTGGCTGATTCACACGCTGATTCGAATCATTTGAGAGCCATTTATACGGTGTTCAGATTGTTGAGTTAAATACAGATGTGGTATAAACCTTGGTAATAGATACAGACAAATTGGTTTAGAAAGACACGGGAGCAAACACTAGGACATATGTGTTAGAAAATGTTTCGGTCCTGGGACCTTGATCGCTGCCCCAGGACCGACATTAGAACATATTAAAATAAATATGTCCTAATGTTTGGTCACTTGTCTTTGTAAACCAAATCCAGATGTACTCCTGTTTACCCTTTTGGGGCCTATTTTCTAGGGCTTTTATGTATCCATATGCTCATGCGCTACCCTCCACAGGATGGATATAAGGTAATATAAACACATAAGCAGTATAATGTGATCCTTTATTGACAACGTTTCGCCCCCGCAGTGGGCTTTATCGAGTCACAAACAGATCTACCTGGATAAAAGAAACAAGGTTATTTATAGGATTTAGTCAGGTGGAGAATGCTGCATGTGACAGTCTTCAAAGTAGTGTGATAGTTTAAAACCATTTAATCAACTACAGAAACGCAAGACTCATCGCCAGAGAAGACAACACTCACTACCGAAGAATCCTGGAATCATCACTTATTCGTATATCCAACAACTTCAACCAGAACAACGGCTTCTACAACATAGCTGAACCTATTGCCAAGGTTCATCGCTATCCCACCTAGAACTCAAGAATGGAACACTGCAGGTCCTTTAAGTTACAAGAGGTTTTAAACTATCACACTACTTTGAAGACTGTCACATGCAGCATTCTCCACCTGACTAAATTCTATAAATAACCTTGTTTCTTTTATTCAGGTACATCTGTTTGTGACTCGATAAAGCCCACTGTGTGGGCGAAACGTTGTCAATAAAGGATCACATTATACTGCTTATGTGTTTATTTTCCATTGTGTCGGTATTTTATACCATTTATTTCCATGGATATAAGGTGCACAGTAAACTAGCCACTACCGTCCACAGGATGGATATTGGGTGCACAGTAAACTAGCCACTACCGTCCACAGGATGGATATGAGGTACACAGTAAACTAGCCACTACCGTCCACAGGATGGATATTGGGTGCACAGTAAACTAGCCACTACCGTCCACAGGATGGATATGAGGTACACAGTAAACTAGCCACTACCGTCCACAGGATGGATATGAGGTCACAGTAAACTAGCCACTACCGTCCACAGGATGGATATGAGGTACACAGTAAACTAGCCACTACCGTCCACCATGGATGGAGATGTGGGTGCACAGTAAACTGTACTCGTCCACAATGATATGAGGATCACATTAACTCAGAACTAATGTGTTTGATTGGATTATTGGTCAGTAAATAGCCATTTAGTTCCATGGATATGAGGTCACAGTAAACTAGCCACTACCGTCACAGGATGGATATTGGGTGAATAAACAGCCTACCGTCCACTAATTGAGGTCACAGTAAACGTGCCACTATGTCAGGTGGTATATGGGTCACAGGTAAACTGTGTCCACAGAAATGGTCCAGACTAACTCCTCACAGATGGATCTTCGGTGCAAGTAAACTAGTGTCATACTGTCACAGATGGATAGAATGAAAGAAACTGCTTCATCAGAATGGATATTGGAGCTGACGTCTGCCATTCACAAGTATGGTCAGGTGAACGTGCCTCACTAGTGGGTCCAGGTGAACGTGCCTCACTAGTGGGTCCAGGTGAACGTGCCTCACTAGTGGGTCCAGGTGAACGTGCCTCACTAGTGGGTCCAGGTGAACGTGCCTTCACTAGTGGATCCAGGTGAACGTGCCTCACTAGTGGGTCCAGGTGAACGTGCCTTCACTAGTGGTCCAGGTGAACGTGCCTCACTAGTGGGTCCAGGTGAACGTGCCTTCACTAGTGGTCTCAGGTGAACGTGCCTCACTAGCGGGTCCAGGTGAACGTGCCTTCACTAGTGGTTCAGGTGAACGTGCCTTCACTAGTGGGTCCAGGTGAACGTGCCTTCACTAGCGGGTCAAGGTGAACGTGCCTCCACTAGTGGGTCCAGGTGAACGTGCCTCCACTAGTGGGTCCAGGTGAACGTGCCTTCACTAGTGGGTCCAGGTGAACGTGCCTTCACTAGTGGGTCCAGGTGAACGTGCCTCACTAGTGGGTCCAGGTGAACGTGCCTTCACTAGTGGGTCCAGGTGAACGTGCCTTCACTAGTGGGTCCAGGTGAACGTGCCTTCACTAGTGGGTCCAGGTGAACGTGCCTCCACTAGTGGGTCCAGGTGAACGTGCCTTCACTAGCGGGTCCAGGTGAACGTGCCTTCACTAGTGGGTCCAGGTGAACGTGCCTTCACTAGTGGGTCCAGGTGAACGTGCCTTCACTAGTGGGTCCAGGTGAACGTGCCTTCACTAGTGGGTCCAGGTGAACGTGCCTCCACTAGTGGGTCCAGGTGAACGTGCCTTCACTAGGGGTCCAGGTGAACGTGCCTCACTAGGGGTCCGGTGAACGTGCCTCACTAGTGGGTCCAGGTGAACGTGCCTCCACTAGTGGGTCCAGGTGAACGTGCCTTCACTAGTGGTCCAGGTGAACGCCTTCACTAGTGGGTCCAGGTGAACGTGCCTCACTAGTGGTCCAGGTGAACGTGCCTTCACTAGTGGGTCCAGGTGAACGTACCTTCACTAGTTGGTCCAGGTGAACGTGCCTTCACTAGTGGGTCCAGGTGAACGTGCCCACTAGTGGGTCCAGGTGAACGTGCCTTCACTAGTGGGTCCAGGTGAACGTGCCTTCACTAGTGGGTCCAGGTGAACGTGCCTTCACTAGTGGGTCCAGGTGAACGTGCCTTCACTAGGGGTCCAGGTGAACGTCCTTCACTAGTGGGTCCAGGTGAACGTGCCTCCACTAGTGGGTCCAGGTGAACGTGCCTTCACTAGTGGGTCCAGGTGAACGTACCTTCACTAGTTGGTCCAGGTGAACGTACCTTCACTAGTGGGTCCAGGTGAACGTGCCTTCACTAGTGGGTCCAGGTGAACGTGCCTTCACTAGTGGGTCCAGGTGAACGTGCCTTCACTAGTGGGTCCAGGTGAACGTACCTTCACTAGTTGGTCCAGGTGAACGTGCCTTCACTAGTGGGTCCAGGTGAACGTGCCTTCACTAGTGGGTCCAGGTGAACGTGCCTCACTAGTGGTCCAGGTGAACGTGCCTTCACTAGGGGTCCAGGTGAACGTACCTTCACTAGTTGGTCCAGGTGAACGTGCCTTCACTAGTTGGTCCAGGTGAACGTACCTTCACTAGTGGGTCCAGGTGAACGTGCCTTCACTAGTAGGTCCAGGTGAACGTGCCTCCACTAGTTGGTCCAGGTGAACGTACCTTCACTAGTGGGTCCAGGTGAACGTACCTTCACTAGTGGGTCCAGGTGAACGTGCCTTCACTAGTGGGTCCAGGTGAACGTACCTTCACTAGTGGGTCCAGGTGAACGTACTCTCACCGTTCATAATATCACCTAGTATAGCACGCAAGCTAGACATCAACACTTTGTGCAGTTGTACACACAAAAACACTTTCGTTCAATGAGAAAGTGTTCAATCTATACTTCGCCTTTTTACGTGTCGTTACTTATTATTATTATTATAAATATTATTATTATAACCAGACTCCTCCAAAACATGATGTAGTTCGTCCCCTCTGAAAAACTTGACACTTCTCCTTGGTAGATCGCTCGGCTTACACTTGAAGGGACCTGGGATCGATTTCCAGGCGAAACGCGTGTTGAAAGTTTCCTTTCACCTGTTGTTCCAGTTCACCAATAGGAAATAGGCACCTGGATATCAGCCAATCGTTGTGGATGGCAGCGCTGAAAGAGGAGAAGGGAGACAGTGTAGCTGAGATGGGATTGAGTTTCGAGCGAGCTGCGACACGATAACGACAGCCCTTTGCCAGTAAATTCACGGCTGTAAACACATGACTCCACCTGGTGGTAAACGAGAACTACATCTATGATACTGAGGTATTGAGTCTTTGGCATTACGTGAACTGCATCATGATACTGAGGTATCCTGGCGCAGTGGTGGATGGAGGCTGCGTCTGGTCGAGTGCTCTGGTGTACAGGTAATCAACTTGGAAGCCTCGGGGTTGTCATCGGCTGGTACAGGGTGATGACCTCCACAAATGACAGGATCAGTATGGCTCCCGGCCTCCGCAGACCTGGTCTCCGTACCCAATGTCTGGTTGGAGGAGACCTGAGCTGGAGAATGAAACGTGTTCTGTTGGGCAGCTGGGAAGGAATGACAGGTGTTTTCGATATGTTGCTAGTAACGTTATGCTTGAAACGAAGACTTGCATAATGACTTCAAATGAACTTAACACAAGCCACTCACCACCCCCACCTACAGTGTCCCAGCACCCACGAGGACCACCCCCACCTGACCACAAGAACCTCATCTCCTACCCACCCGCAAGGGCCACCCAGCCACCCGCCAGAACACCCAAAATCCAAACCGCCCACCCACCCTTCTCTATTATTATTCTAAATGGTAGTTTTTGTTACATCTTTGTAGTTGCATATAGTATTATTATTGATATTATCTTGATTATGGCCGTCTACTTTGTGATTACTGAGGAGGTTGCTAGACTGATGTTGTTGGGTGGGTGTTGTTGCTAGACTGATGTTGTTGAGTGGGTGTTGCTGCTAGACTGATGTTGTTGGGTGGGTGTTGTTGCTAGACTGATGTTATTGGGTGGGTGTTGTTGCTAGACTGATGTTGTTGGGTGGGTGTTGTTGCTAGACTGATGTTGTTGGGTGGGTGTTGTTGCTAGACTGATGTTGTTGGGTGGGTGTTGTTGCTAGACTGATGTTGTTGGGTGGGTGTTGTTGCTAGACTGATGTTGTTGGGTGGGTGTTGTTGCTAGACTGATGTTGTTGGGTGGGTGTTGTTGCTAGACTGATGTTGTTGGGTGGGTGTTGTTGCTAGACTGATGTTGTTGGTGGGTGTTGTTGCTAGACTGATGTTGTTGGTGGGTGTTGTTGCTAGACTGATGTTGTTGGTGGTGTTGTTGCTAGACTGATGTTGTTGAGTGGGTGTTGCTGCTAGACTGATGTTGAGTGGGTGTTGTTGCTAGACTGATGTTGTTGAGTGGGTGTTGTTGCTAGACTGATGTTGTTGGGTGGGTGTTGTTGCTAGACTGATGTTGTTGGGTGGGTGTTGTTGCTAGACTGATGTTGTTGGGTGGGTGTTGTTGCTAGACTGGTGTTGTTGCTAGGTGTTGGGTTGTTGTTGCTAGACTGATGTTGTTGGGTGGGTGTTGCTGCTAGACTGGTGTTGTTGCTAGACTGCTGTTGTTGAGTGGGTGTTGCTGCTAGACTGATGTTGTTGGGTGGGTGTTGTTGCTAGACTGATGTTGTTGGTGGGTGTTGTTGCTAGACTGATGTTGTTGGGTGGGTGTTGTTGCTAGACTGATGTTGTTGGTGGTGTTGCTGCTAGACTGATGTTGTTGGGTGGGTGTTGTTGCTAGACTGATGTTGTTGGGTGGGTGTTGTTGCTAGACTGATGTTTTGGGTGGGTGTTGTTGCTAGACTGTGTTGTTGGAGTGGGTGTTGTTGCTAGACTGATGTTGTTGGGTGGGTGTTGTTGCTAGACTGATGTTGTTGGGTGGGTGTTGTTGCTAGACTGATGTTATTGGGTGGGTGTTGTTGCTAGACTGATGTTGTTGGGTGGGTGTTGCTGCTAGACTGGTGTTGTTGGGTGGGTGTTGTTGCTAGACTGATGTTGTTGGGTGGGTGTTGTTGCTAGACTGATGTTTTGGTGGGTGTTGTTGCTAGACTGATGTTGTTGGGTGGGTGTTGTTGCTAGACTGATGTTGTTGAGTGGGTGTTGCTGCTAGACTGGTGTTGTTGGGTGGGTGTTGTTGCTAGACTGGTGTTGTTGGGTGGGTGTTGTTGCTAGACTGATGTTGTTGAGTGGGTGTTGCTGCTAGACTGATGTTGTTGGGTGGGTGTTGTGCTAGACTGATGTTGTTGGGTGGGTGTTGTTGCTAGACTGATGTTGTTGGGTGGGTGTTGTTGCTAGACTGATGTTGTTGGGTGGGTGTTGCTGCTAGACTGGTGTTGTTGGGTGGGTGTTGTTGCTAGACTGATGTTGTTGAGTGGGTGTTGCTGCTAGACTGATGTTGTTGGGTGGGTGTTGTTGCTAGACTGATGTTGTTGGGTGGGTGTTGCTGCTAGACTGGTGTTGTTGCTAGACTGGTGTTGTTGGTGGGTGTTGCTGCTAGACTGATGTTGTTGGTGGTGTTGTGCTAGACTGAGTGTTGTTGTGTAGACTGGGTGGTGTCTGCTAGACTGGTGTTGTTAGTGGTGTGTTGTGCTAGACTGATGTTGGGTGTGTTGTTCTAGACTGGTGTTGTTGGTGGGTGTTGTTACTAGACTGGTGTTGTTCTGGGTGTTGTTCAGACTGGTGTTGTTGCTAGGCTGATGTTGGGTGGGTGTTGTTGCTAGACTGGTGTTGTTGCTAGGCTGATGTTGGGTGGGTGTTGTTGCTAGACTGGTGTTGCTGCTAGACGGGTGTTGCTGCTAGACGGGTGTTGCTGCTGACGGGTGTTGCTGCTAGACGGGTGTTGCTGCTAGACGGGTGTTGCTGCTAGACGGGTGTTGCTGCTAGACGGGTGTTGCTGCTAGACGGGTGTTGCTGCTAGACGGGTGTTGCTGCTAGACGGGTGTTGCTGATAGACGGGTGTTGCTGCTAGACGGGTGTTGCTGCTAGACGGTGTTGCTGCTAGACGGGTGTTGCTGCTAGACGGGTGTTGCTGCTAGACGGGTGTTGCTGCTAGACGGGTGTTGCTGCTAGACGGGTGTTGCTGCTAGACGGGTGTTGCTGCTAGACGGGTGTTGCTGCTAGACGGGTGTTGCTGCTAGACGGGTGTTGCTGCTTGTTACGATCAGGGCTTCATCTATGAGCCTGTTTTGGCCCCTCGTAACAACATGTCGACTTAGGCTCTATTCTAATTGTTCTTTAGAAAATAGCCACCTTTTATTTATAATGGGATTATTAGATTGATCCAACTTAGTAAAAGTCATGCCCTTTAATACATACATAAATACTTAGAGTATGTTACAAAGTTCTCTTTCAGTGTAAAACAAAGATACACTATAAAAATGGAGCAACTGATATAGTCTCATTAACGACACAGGTATATTAGATATCAGTCGAGACTAAGTAATATTACTTGAGTTGGGAATTTGTATTAAGGCTGAGAGCCTGGATCAACTCATGAGAGAGTATATGATCGTCAAGAGAGAGCGAATCTACTCCCAACCAGGAGTGGATGTGTGAACCTACTTGAGGTAAGCTCAAGTTAGGTCGGTCACGTGACAGAGGGGGGAGGCCGGCTGGTACGTAAACAAGTAACCGGGAGTATGACTAGTGGTCTCCCACTACATGACCGGCACAGTAAAACTTTAACATTGTAAAACATCCTACCTAAAACATAGCTAAATCAAATAATAGTATAAAGTAAGACATTTTCGTTTTAGCTAATAACGGAAATATCTCCAATATACCATTATGATAAAAATACACACAATATAAAATATTGGGCGAGGGTATACCCGTAACACTGCTAGACGGTTGTTGCTGCTAGACGGTGTTGTTGCTAGACGGGTGTTGCTGCTAGACGGGTGTTGCTGGCTAGACGGGTGTTGCGGCTAGACGGGTGTTGTTGCTAGACGGGTGTTGTTGCTAGACGGGTGTTGCTGCTAGACGGGTGTTGCTGCTAGACGGGTGTTGCGGCTAGACGGGTGTTGCGGCTAGACGGGTGTTGCGGCTAGACGGGTGTTGTTGCTAGACGGGTGTTGTTGCTAGACGGTGTGTTGCTAGACGGGTGTTGCTGCTAGACGGTTGTTGCTGCTAGACGGGTGTTGCTGCTAGACGGTGTTGCTGCTAGACGGTTGTTGCTGCTAGACGGTTGTTGCTGCTAGACGGTTGTTGCTGCTAGACGGGTGTTGCGGCTAGACGGGTGTTGTTGCTAGACGGGTGTTGCTGCTAGACGGTTGTTGCTGCTAGACGGTTGTTGCTGCTAGACGGTTGTTGCTGCTAGACGGGTGTTGCGGCTAGACGGGTGTTGTCGATAAACTGGTGTTGCTGTTGGACAGGTGTTGCTGGAATGGCGTTCTTATTATGTGTTTTATATATTTTTATGGCTTAAAATATACTACTACTACTACTACTATTTTTCAAGTAATCCATTTAAACAAATTCTCATTTCCTGCAGTAATTGGCTTGTTATAACTCCTATGTTTTGAAATTTCCCAATTATTCATTCATGAGTAAATCTGTTATTATCTGCTGCTGATGTTGTTACTGTTGCTGTACCTGCTGATGTTACTGTTGCTGTACCTGCTGGTGTTACTGTTGCTGTACCTGCTGATGTTACTGTTGCTGTACCTGCTGGTGTTACTGTTGCTGTACATGCTGATGTTACTGTTGCTGTACCTGCTGATGTTACTGTTGCTGTACCTGCTGGTGTTACTGTTGCTGTACCTGCTGATGTTACTGTTGCTGTACCTGCTGGTGTTGCTACTGTTGCTGTACCTGCTGATGTTACTGTTGCTGTACCTGCTGATGTTACTGTTGCTGTACCTGCTGGTGTTACTGTTGCTGTACCTGCTGATGTTGCTACTGTTGCTGTACCTGCTGGTGTTACTGTTGCTGTACCTGCTGGTGTTACTGTTGCTGTACCTGCTGATGTTACTGTTGCTGTACCTGCTGATGTTACTACTGTTGCTGTACCTGCTGATGTTACTACTGTTGCTGTACCTGCTGGTGTTACTGTTGCTGTACCTGCTGATGTTACTGTTGCTGTACCTGCTGGTGTTGCTACTGTTGCTGTACCTGCTGATGTTGCTACTGTTGCTGTACCTGCTGATGTTACTGTTGCTGTACCTGCTGATGTTACTGTTGCTGTACCTGCTGATGTTACTGTTGCTGTACCTGCTGATGTTACTACTGTTGCTGTACCTGCTGGTGTTACTGTTGCTGTACCTGCTGATGTTACTGTTGCTGTACCTGCTGGTGTTCTACGTTGCTGTACCTGCTGATGTTGCTACTGTTGCTGTACCTGCTGATGTTACTGTTGCTGTACCTGCTGGTGTTACTGTTGCTGTACCTGCTGATGTTACTGTTGCTGTACCTGCTGGTGTTACTGTTTCTGTACCTGCTGATGTTGCTACTGTTGCTGTACCTGCTGATGTTACTGTTGCTGTACCTGCTGGTGTTACTGTTGCTGTACCTGCTGATGTTACTGTTGCTGTACCTGCTGATGTTACTGTTGCTGTACCTGCTGGTGTTGCTACTGTTGCTGTACCTGCTGGTGTTACTGTTGCTGTACCTGCTGATGTTACTGTTGCTGTACCTGCTGATGTTGCTACTGTTGCTGTATCTGGTGATGTTACTGTTGCTGTACCTGCTGGTGTTACTGTTGCTGTACCTGCTGGTGTTGCTACTGTTGCTGTACCTGCTGATGTTGCTACTGTTGCTGTACCTGCTGATGTTACTGTTGCTGTACCTGCTGGTGTTGCTACTGTTGCTGTACCTGCTGGTGTTGCTACTGTTGCTGTACCTGCTGACGTTACTGTTGCTGTACCTGCTGGTGTTGCTACTGTTGCTGTACCTGCTGGTGTTGCTACTGTTGCTGTACCTGCTTCTGCTGTAGTTGCTACTTTTGCTGTGTCTTCTGCTGTTAATGTTGATACTGTTGCGGTATCTGCTACTGTTGCTACTGTTGCTGTGCCTGCTGCTGCTAATGTTGCCATGCCTGCTGCTGTTGCTACTGTTGCTGTATTGTTGTTAATGTTGCTGATCATTCCATTGGTGCTGTTACAGCTTGGTAATAACATAGTAACTGCCAACAGAAACCCGTGTCAGAATCATGTAAACACAGCATCCTAAATCTTGAAGATAGTTTACGTCTTATAAACGTAGCTGAAGTCATGTGAGATACGGTTTACGCTTTGTAGACGCAAATATTATCCTAGTGGACACAATTTTAAGAGCCTGATTTTGTTAATGTAAAAGTTAAACCATAGTACCTAAACGTAATGGTTGTAAATATGACAATAAGTTTTAAAGGGGTGGAGGGGTAAGCCAGTGGAAGGCCTCGGTCAGATGACCAAAAGCTCCACGAAACGCTTGTCCTGTTTCCTGACAAACTTTACCTAACCCAACCAAAGCAGTTGTTGTTTTGTAGTGTGAGTTGAACGGGTTTACTCGGTGTCACGCAAGCGAGGCTTCGCTCTAACGACGGGAGTTTCCGTAATGCAGCGCTTGCGTGATGGATTCAGTGGTGGTGGACGTGCTGGTCCCTTTAGAGTGTGGACCAGCACATCGGTGCTGAAGTGTGTGTGTGAACCAGCACATCGGTGCTGAAGTGTGTGTGTGAACCAGCACATCGGTGCTGAAGTGTGTGTGTGAACCAGCACATCGGTGCTGAAGTGTGTGTGGAACCAGCACATCGGTGCTGAAGTGTGTGTGAACCAGCATCGGTGCTGAAGGTGTGTGAACCAGCACATCGGTGCTGAAGTGTGTGTGAACCAGCACATCGGTGCTGAAGTGTGTGTGTGAACCAGCACATCGGTGCTGAAGTGTGTGTGTGAACCAGCACATCGGTGCTGAAGTGTGTGTGTGAACCAGCACATCGGTGCTGAAGTGTGTGTGTGAACCAGCACATCGGTGCTGAAGTGTGTGTGTGAACCAGCACATCGGTGCTGAAGTGTGTGTGTGAACCAGCACATCGGTGCTGAAGTGTGTGTGTGAACCAGCACATCGGTGCTGAAGTGTGTGGGGAACCAGCACATCGGTGCTGAAGTGTGTGTGTGAACCAGCACATCGGTGCTGAAGTGTGTGTGTGAACCAGCACATCGGTGCTGAAGTGTGTGTGTGAACCAGCACATCGGTGCTGAAGTGTGTGTGTGAACCAGCACATCGGTGCTGAAGTGTGTGTGAACCAGCACATCGGTGCTGAAGTGTGGTGTGAACCAGCACATCGGTGCTGAAGTGTGTGGGGAACCAGCACATCGGTGCTGAAGTGTGTGTGTGAACCAGCACATCGGTGCTGAAGTGTGTGTGAACCAGCACATCGGTGCTGAAGTGTTGTGTGAACCAGCACATCGGTGCTGAAGTGTGTGTGAACCAGCACATCGGTGCTGAAGTGTAAAGTGTGTGAACCAGCACATCGGTGACTGAAGTGTGTGTGTGAACCAGCACATCGGTGCTGAAGTGTGTGGGGAACCAGCACATCGGTGCTGAAGTGTGTGTGTGAACCAGCACATCGGTGCTGAAGTGTGTGTGTGAACCAGCACATCGGTGCTGAAGTGTGTGTGTGTGAACCAGCACATCGGTGCTGAAGTGTGTGTGTGTGAACCAGCACATCGGTGCTGAAGTGTGTGTGTGAACCAGCACATCGGTGCTGAAGTGTGTGTGTGAACCAGCACATCGGTGCTGAAGGTGTGTGGAACCAGCACATCGGTGCTGAAGTGTGTGTGTGAACCAGCACATCGGTGCTGAAGTGTGTGTGTGAACCAGCACATCGGTGCTGAAGTGTGTGTGAACCAGCACATCGGTGCTGAAGTGTGTGTGTGAACCAGCACATCGGTGCTGAAGTGTGTGTAAACCAGCACATCGGTATGAAGTGTGTGTGTGAACCAGCACATCGGTGCTGAAGTGTGTGTGTGAACCAGCACATCGGTGCTGAAGTGTGTGTGTGAACCAGCACATCGGTGCTGAAGTGTGTGTGGAACCAGCACATCGGTGCTGAATGTGTGTGTGAACCAGCACATCGGTGCTGAATGTGTGTGTGAACCAGCACATCGGTACTGAAGTGTGTGTGTGAACCAGCACATCGGTACTGAAGTGTGTGTGTGAACCAGCACATCGGTACTGAAGTGTGTGTGTGAACCAGCACATCGGTACTGAAGTGTGTGTGTGAACCAGCACATCGGTGCTGAAGTGTGTGTGTGAACCAGCACATCGGTGCTGAAGTGTGGTGTGAACCAGCACATCGGTGCTGAAGTGTGTGTGTGAACCAGCACATCGGTGCTGAAGTGTGTGTGTGAACCAGCACATCGGTGCTGAAGTGTGTGTGTGAACCAGCACATCGGTGCTGAAGTGTGTGTGTGAACCAGCACATCGGTGCTGAAGTGTGTGTGTGAACCAGCACATCGGTGCTGAAGTGTGTGTGTGAACCAGCACATAGGTGCTGAAGTGTGTGTGGACCAGCACATCGGTACTGAAGTGTGTGTGTGAACCAGCACATCGGTACTGAAGTGTGTGTGTGAACCAGCACAGCGGTGCTGAAGTGTGTGTGAACCAGCACAGCGGTACTGAAGTGTGTGTGGACCAGCACATCGGTGCTGAAGTGTGTGTGGAACCAGCACATCGGTGCTGAAGTGTGTGTGGAACCAGCACATCGGTGCTGAAGTGTGTGTGGAACCAGACATCGGTGCTGAAGTGTGTGTGTGAACCAGCACATCGGTGCTGAAGTGTGTGTGACCAGCACATCGGTGCTGAAGTGTGTGTGGACCAGCACATCGGTGCTGAAGTGTGTGTGAACCAGCACATCGGTGCTGAAGTGTGTGTGTGAACCAGCACATCGGTGCTGAAGTGTGTGTGAACCAGCACATCGGTGCTGAAGTGTGTGTGAACCAGCACATCGGTGCTGAAGTGTGTGTGAACCAGCACATCGGTGCTGAAGTGTGTGTGAACCAGCACATCGGTGCTGAAGTGTGTGTGAACCAGCACATCGGTGCTGAAGTGTGTGTGAACCAGCACATCGGTGCTGAAGTGTGTGTGTGAACCAGCACATCGGTGCTGAAGTGTGTGTGTAAACCAGCACATCGGTGCTGAAGTGTGTGTGTGAACCAGCACATCGGTGCTGAAGTGTGTGTGTGAACCAGCACATCGGTGCTGAAGTGTGTGTGTAAACCAGCACATCGGTGCTGAAGTGTGTGTGGACCAGCACATCGGTGCTGAAGTGTGTGTGGACCAGCACATCGGTGCTGAAGTGTGTGTGGACCAGCACATCGGTGCTGAAGTGTGTGTGGACCAGCACATCGGTGCTGAAGTGTGTGTGGACCAGCACATCGGTGCTGAAGTGTGTGTGGACCAGCACATCGGTGCTGAAGTGTGTGTGAACCAGCACATAGGTGCTGAAGTGTGTGTGGACCAGCAACAATAACAGCACTGTGTTAGACCCCCGAGACTGGGTCACCTTAACACAATAGTAGTGTGTGTCTCGGTTCTCTGCTGATGGGGTTTAAAGCTTATCTACTACACGAGGGTCATTAAGGCTGCGTGTCACCTGTACACCACCAGTCAACGACACCTTAATCCCTATAATAGGGTTTAAAGTAATCTCTCAGTGTATATACACTGAGAGACGTAAACCTCTCGATACATACAGTATAATGGTAACCTTTATGGGCAAAACGTAGCCAATAAAGGATCGTATTATACTGCATTTGTGTTTATTTTTCCAACGTATCGATATTTTATACTATTTATCTCCCTATTTCTTGTGTTGATCATTTCACAGCGTACTTACTTGTCTTAAGAACCCAGCATAGCTTTCGGCATAAATTGTGGGGATATTTTCCCTTCTAAATTTGCCATCACCGTAGATGAGACAGAATGAGTAACCATTACAGATTTGTTTTTACCTTGTAAATAAAACAAAAATACAACAAAACTATTCTGAGAGTGTTGCCATCATAATTGCTATCATCACTTATCATTATCATCATCATCATCAATTATTGTCACTAATTATCATTATCAATCATTTTCATCACTTATCATTATCATCAATCATCATTACCAATTATTGTCATTAATTATCATTATCAGTCATTATCAATCATTATCATCAATTATCATCATGTAAGAAAATGTGTGACTCAACCACTTTGGGCGCTGTTTTTATCATGTTTTTTTTCTTCAAATGAAAAATTTAATCAACCATTATCAAGACATTTCTTAACGATGTCCATCAAAAATCATTATTATTAATAATAATAAAAATAATAATAATAATAATAATAATCTATATTTACTACAAGTACATGTACAAGGTATACAGGCCTAGCTGACATCAGTGACATACTACTATATAGAAAGCCTCTTGTTATGCAGACATTTCAGGAAAATTAGGTCAATTTTGTCCCCAGGATGCGACTCACACTAGTCGACTAACGCCCAGGTACCTATTTTACTGCTAGGTGAACACTGGGCAGCAGGTGTTTTAAGGAAACACGTCCTAATGCTTTTAACCGTACCGGGGATCGACCCCGGACCTCAGTGTGTGAGCTGAGTGCGCTAACGATTGAGCTACGGGACACTCATTGTTAGTAACGTCAGGTATTTACGTATGCTACTTGTTCACTATCGTCTAGAAACTCCTCGCGCAGCGGAAGGATTTTATAAGCTTTGGCGTAACTGAATCGCAACGCATGTCGGATTTTAGCGACCGTTGTCAGCGAGGCAGTTTGCGCCTGAGGACGGGTTGAAAAACACGGGTACCTGCTTGCTGAGTTGTACTTGCCTAGTATTGTTTGCAGTGGTCGATTCATGCTCCCTGGCCCCGCTTCTTATCGACCGGCTTTACTAGCCTCTGTGACCCCCCGATTATATCTGCTCTTAAAGCTGTGTGTAAATTAAGTTTGTCTTCACTGCCTCATCTGAATTCCAGGGTTCTTCACTCAGAACTCTGAGTGAAGAAGTACTTCCTAACATCACTCCCCTGTGTCTCATCTGCGTCTTAAGCTGATATCTATGTCTTGTTTCTGTGTTTCATCTCCGTCTCTTGGAGTGTTAGTCTGGCAACATCTTACCAGGTCAAGGCGTCAGGTCATCTCGTAGCAGTGTCACGTGACAACATTGAACCAGCGTGGAGTACTATTATGCTGAAGGGTAGTTGAGATGGTGTCCGGGGAAACAAAGGCACAGAAAATAAGCCACAATTTTGGCTAGGAAAAAAGTCTCTGGAAAAAAGTCACATTTTATTTAGGTTAGGTTGTGATTTTTCTGTGACTTTTTTGCAATTTTTTTTCCTGTGACTTTTTTCTTTTTTTTCTGGATCCAATGAGATGGTGTACCTGTCAGAAGTGTGTGATGCTGGTAGCAGCATTTCAGAATGCTTCAGTAGTGTATCGACTATCAGCGTTCTCATGTTACGCTGGTGCGCAGTAATCGCGGACAAGCGTTACAGGGGAGAGTTGAGTGATTGCTCTAGACCTTTAATCAGCACATCTCCAGGAGCTTGCAGGGTTGCAGAAATGAATAGGAAGTCTAGGTAGATTCGTTCAGCTAGAGCCGTTCCCCTGAACGAATCTACGTGGACTTCCCACTCGTTTCTGCAACATTGCAAGCTCCTGAAGATGTGTTGATTGCTACAATGGTATATTCATTTCTGGCCTGTTTGAAACTCGTTTAAGTATCGTGATTGATTTCTTTACAAGAAAAATTTCAGCCAGGTGAACCTGGTCCGCCAGAACTACAGTTGCGACAGCATCCAGCGGGTCGCCTCCAACGGCAACACGAGTCAGAAGAACAACGATGATACGACCAGAATGGCCCACCCCCCCAAAAAAAAAAAAATCGAAGTTATCCAGCACCTTCAATTAAACTATTTTTATTATGTATTTTTTAATAAACTGTTTGATTGCATTTTTTTACGTACGTCAAAGAACGCAGTGTATGAATTATTTATGGTGTGAATATTACGTATACAATACCGACAAGTTGATAAATAAGAAATGTGCAACAGTTTGGTATCTTTATTCTGAAATGTTTCGCCTACACATTAGGATTCTTCAGTCAAATACAGAGGCAGCAGAAGCAGTCGAGATATAAAGACAATGTAATCAGTTCATCACCCTGCAAGACCTAGTTTTGAGGTGGTCAGTCCCTCAGCCTGGATAAGAGTTCTGCTCCAGATTATTTACATTCATTCCTTGTGATATTAGATCCCATTTAGTTATATTAGATCCCATTTAGTTATATTAGACCCCATTTAGTTATATCTAAAATACTGTTTTAAACACCTTATATTTTCCCGTCTTAATTTAGTTGTTCCTGTATGTGTTTCTTTTATATTTCGCAAGTAATGTCCGACAGGATGTTTTATCTCCAGGAGAACAAGATGAAGAATTAGACACATGTTCAACATCTGGGTATCTGTATTTTTAGACGTTTCGCCCTCCAGTGGCTTTATCAAAACAAGGACATAATGTGAAGACTGTAGAACTATATACAGAAGATGAAGTAATCAGTCCCTCAGTCTCGGAGGTGAAGATCACCGTAGTCTTGAAGACTCTGAAGCACTGCCTGTACTTCAGAGTCTTCAAAAGACTACGGTGATCTTCAAGACTACGGTGATCTTCAAGACTACGGTGATCTTCAAGACTACGGTGATCTTCACCAACTTCAAGACTGAGGGACTCATTACCTCATCTTTTGTATATAGTTCTACATTCTTCATATTATGTCCTTGTATTGATAAAGACACTGGATGGCGAAACGTCTACAAATACAGATACCCAGATGTTACACATGTGTCTAATTCTTCTTCCCGTCCGTATTATATACCATTCACGTACGATTTCTTCCTATGTTTTTGTAAACATTGGGCTTAATGTTGCGTGTTGCCTCGCCTGAGTCTTGTTACGTACATAAGTGTCTTTTTCCACAATTTCAACTACATGTATACAATAAATGTTACTACATTTAGGATGGTTATTGATCATTTATTTCCAGTGTGTATTTATATGTGGTTACAGGGGTCAGGTCTCAGCTCCTGGCCCTGTGCACGAAGGTGTGTGTCCGTCCTAGCTGCATATGCTGGGATGGAGGTGGGAGGCGAGCGGATTACCTCCCTTCATGTAACGTTTCAAGTTTGATGGAGACAGTGAGAGACACGAGCCTGGTCCTTGTCTCTCTTCTCGACACTCCAACACCAGCCGTGTTGGGGCCCTGCACGCTCCGATTAACCCGCGCCACCTGTGTTTACACCACACCTGCTCCACACCACATCTGAGCTACACTCCACATCTGCTCTCACCTGCTCCACACTAAAGTTACAAGCTAGTAGAGCAGAAGCCTCTTCTCATACCCTTATGTCCACAGGAAGTTCGCAACACAAAGTGGGTTAATATCATGGTATATTAAACACTTTGCATGAGGTGTTAATGGGGGGAAGAGTGGGAGCTTTGATGTGAGGTGTTCCAGTTACCACTGTTAACAATACTTTGTTAAAAGTCAACTGCTTTTGGAAATTGATAAGTAAGACACATGTACAACAGTTAGGTATCTTTATTCCGAAACGTTTCGCCCACACTTGAGGTTTCTTCATGGAGCTGATCTCTTCTAAAGGCTGAGGGACTGACTACCTCAAATACTATTTCTCCAAGGTTGGTGGACTAATTACATCTTCATTTCACTACTATACCTGCTGCCACGGTGTTTGACTGAAGAAACCCACTATGTAGGCGAAACGTTTCAACAATAAAGATACCCAACTGTTGCACATGTCTTACTCATCATGGAGTAGAGAGGAGGCAGCAGAAGCAGTAGAAATGTAAACACGGTGTGAGATAAACAAACTTTTCACATCATTGTTCTTCACACATTCAACCTACACAAGGTGTCTCTTTGAAGACATTGTTAATGACCCTGGTAATTTACTTACGTTATCTTGCCAGGGTCAAAACAGAGTGTTGAATGAGACACATGGGCAACACTTCCGTATCTTGTAATAATATTGGTAGAATTACCGACAATATGTTAAGTAAAAGGACACAAATGCAACTAATGTGACATTTTATTGTGGCAACGTTTCGCTCTCCAGGAGCTTTCTCAAGCCGTTAACGGTTTGAGAAAGCTCCTGGAGAGCGAAACGTTGCCACAATAAAATGTCACATTAGTTGCATTTGTGTCCTTTTACTTAACTTCCGTATCTTAATTTCAGAAACGTTTAGCCTACACAATTGGCTTCTTCAGTTGAATACAGAAGTGACTAAAATTGGAGACAGCAGAAATAGTGGAGAGGTAAAGCTGTTGCTATCAGTCCCGCAGCCTTGAGAATCGTTCATCTCTGGAAATAAAGATCCCAGAGTGTTGCACACGTGTCTTATTCATCAATTTGTCGGTTCTGTATACCATAATCATGAAAGGCAAATCACAGCATGAAAGAAGAATAAAAGACAGTGCCGTGGCTGGGACACCTCACAGATCACCTTCACTTACGACAAGAACTTGTGACGATGTCTGGGTACGTCCTAGATCATCGTCCAGACACAACTGAGCGAGAAAGAGCAGAAGAGGTCAAAAGACAGGTCGAGGGGTTAAAGAGGGTTAGAAAGACACGTGATCAAACACTAGGACATAGAAAACGTTTCGGTCCTGGGATCTTGATCACCTCTAACATACAGAGGTTAAAAGGACAGTATATATAGACGGAAAGTAAGTCGTCCTGTTGAGGACACAGGACAACTTAAGGTACCCCGGGACATTTGATGAATAGGGATGAGGCACGACTCGTCCTCACCGAACAAGATCGACGCCTACGATGTCTGGAAGCCTCGCTAATCGCCGTCACTGATATCATAGAACATAATACTGGAGGGACATTGCAAAATTTCAAAAACATTAGCATACATGATACTCAACCAGGCAAAGCACCACCTACCTAACAACACAGGAGTCACGTGATCACATTGTCTACCCGTCCTCATCCCAATATGGCATTCTTCAGGTCACTGGTGCCACTGGAACACCAGCCTTACCTGGAGTTTACCTGGAGAGGGTTTCGGGGGTCAACGCCCCCGCGGCCCGGTCTGAATATGAATGGAGAAGCGGCTCTTCTCCGTTCTAAACCGGATAGGATCACACAGTGCCAGGAGACTGGGAGGTTTAACGAGAGAAGGAGAAGAGTAGCTCCAACTGTTTGGATGAAAAACCCTTCCACAGCAAGGAACACAGGGTGTACTCGACCACTTGGCAACAGCAGACAAGCAGGTACCAGGGACTCTGAAGGTCACTCAATCAAAAGTATATATTAACGTCAAGTTGATAAATGAGGCACATGAGTAACACCTGGGTTTCTCTGAAAGACGTTTCGCCCACCAGAAGCTTTTATCAAGTTTAATACAGTGACATGAGAGAAGACTATGAGGGAGACAGAGAGGTGAAAGTGGAGCGATGTAGTAGTGGTAGTAATAGTTAGTGTTGTAGGATTTGTTGGTAACGAACTTGAATAATGAGACACTTGTGCAACACTTGGAAATATTTATTGAGGAAACGTTTCGCCACACAGTGGCCTCATCAGTCCAATACAGAGAAGAACGGTAGAAAAAGAGGAGTAGTTCGAGGTAATCAGTCCTTCAGCCTGGAATCGATGTCTTCAGTCCATCAATCTTCAAGATTGATGGATTGACAAAAGGAGAGACTAATGGGGAGACTAAAGGAAGTCAACTTCATTAGAGGATGTTCATGAGTGGTATACAATACCGACATGATGAAAATTAGACACATGTGCAACATCTGGGTATCTTTATTGTAGACGTTTCGCCATGTAGAACTATATACAAAATATGAGGTAATCAGTCCCTCAGCCTTGGAGTTGGAGTGTTCAGCACCTACGGTGTTGAACACACCAACTACTACTACCCTCCCCCACAAACACACCAGTACTCATTCTGATAGGGAAATAAAAACGGCTGTGTTGAAACAGGAGTGGAATCATGTATGGTGTTCACGTACCATATACGCTGGTATGAGGGGTGAGTGCAGTGGCGTAGGGGGCGTATAATACTCGCTGGCTGGCTAACTTTGCTCTACAAACTGTGTAATGGGACTCATTGAACATTGACGCTCGCTATATCTAGTTAAACTATGACATTCACGATAGCTGGGTATCGTTAGGATAATTTACGTGACGCCGTTTGGGACAGTGTGTCTGTATGTGTGTTAGTTACCATTTTGTGTGTGTGTCTGTATGTGTGTGTGTGTGTGTGTATTAGTTACCAGTTTGTGTGTGTGCTTAACCATTTCTTCTTGCGGGGGAGGGGGGTCGAAACTTAGCTCCTGACTCCACCTCTTAGACTACTTTGAGCGGCATTACTGATTTTTTACCTCATTGGCCATTATATCTAATCTTGAAGCTGTGTATTGAGTTTGCCTCCACCACTGCCTTATCCAAGTCATTCCACTTTTCATCAAGCTTGAGACTAAAGAAATTCTTCGTTACATCTCTGTGATTCACCCATGACTTCATTTTCCACCTACATATGTATACCTATATATATATATATACATATATATATATAATATATATATATATATATATATATATATATATATATATATATATATATATATATATATATATATACCTTTGATCCTGGTCCTTTTAATTCAGTCTGTCCCTGTCTGCCCAATCAAATCCTCTGAAGATTTTGTACGTCTTCATATCCCCCCTCCTCTCTGTCCTTTTCTATGTCGTAAGGTTCTGTTTCTGGTAGTGCATTCCTCTCAGTTCTGGTACTAGCCTGGTTGCAAACCTTTGGACCATATCCAGTTTCGTTACGAGCTTGACCAGGTGTGGGCTCCACGCTGGGGCCGCATACTCGATGATTTACCTAACATATGTCATATACAATGTTCTGAAGGATTCTTTATCCAAGTTCCTGAATGCTATTCCGAAGTTTGTTAATCTTGCGAATGCCACTGATGTTATATGGTCAATGTGCGATTCTGGCGATATGCTCGGTGTAATGTTCACCCTCAGGTCTTTTTCGCTCTGATATTTGTGCCTTCTCTCCGCCCATGACCTTGCATGTGTTGGGGTTGAACTCGAGCAGCCAGGGTCATCTCAGCGCTACTGTGTGAACGAGGGGAGAAGCAAGGTCAGTAAGGCACTGAGCAAAAAGGTGAATAAACGGAGGGGGAGGAAGAATTTCAATAAAGAAGGGAAAAGGGAGTGCAATAAACGATGGAAGAAGTGGATTGATGAAGTAGGTAGGAAGTTCAGTAAGTTAGGAAAAAGTTCAGTAACTTGGGAAAAAGTTCAGTCGTCTAAGAGAAAGTTCATTCATGTAGGAGGGCGAAAGTTCATTCATGTAGGAGGGCGAAAGTTCATTCATTTAGGAGGGAGAAAGTTCAGTCATGTACGAGGGAGAAAGTTCAGTCATGTAGGAGGGAGAAAGTTCAGTTATGTAGGAGGGAGAAAGTTCAGTCATGTAGGAGGGAGAAAGTTCAGTCATGTAGGAGGGAGAAAGTTCAGTCATGTAGGAGGGAGAAAGTTCAGTCATGTAGGAGGGAGAAAGTTCAGTCATGTAGGAGGGAGAAAGTTCAGTCATGTAGGAGGGAGAAAGTTCAATAAATACGAAAAGTTCAGTATGCAAGAGAAAGTCAAGTTTTATTACAAACGAGACAGTTCAGTTAACGAGAGAATAAAAACAGTAATTAAAAACAATAGAATCAAACGGCAAAAAAACAGACAATAAAACGGTACAAAAAAGGAGGACAGTCTATACACGGAACAAGAACAGTGGTCACCATAACAACAGACAGCAACGGCAGCGTAAAACACGGTATACTCCCCTCTGTTATCTCTCTATCCTCCCCCCCACGTCACTGTTATCAACAACAGGCCACAGCATTGTTGATCCAGTACCTGTTACGATAGCCTTACAACAGCAACAACAGTAAGAACTTTACGGCCACTAACACCAACAGCAGTCACTAGCAACAAAAGTAACAATAGCAGCAGCAAAACTAGCAGAAGCAACATTAACAGCAGCAACAACAATAGCAACATTAACAGCAGCAGGCTCTTGATCTAAGGAATTCCACCTATCCTCCCTTTCCTCGAATCGAGCCTGAATGCCTCCCATTCCTTCCCAAGCGCTGTTTGCTCCCTAAGGGTTTAACTCTCCCAAGGAATGTATCAAACTTCAAACTATATATATATATATATATATATATATATATATATATATATATATTTGCATACAATGAATTGTTAATATACTATTTAGTCAATATTTATGAACAGATAATATAATAAATATTAAATATATATATATATATATATATATATATATATATATATATTTTCTTCCAAAGTTTTATCTTTATGTCAAAGGAATTTATTCTTTTTTTTCCATGATTATTATTAATATGTAGCCCTTCGCTTTTTCTTTAACAATAATATTAATAATAATAATGGGAATAATGAAAACGACCACGAAAATCACTAACTAAAAGAATCACAGCATCGAAATCAATCACAGGTTAAACAACCACAAGTCACAGCAACGACAACAACCACAAGTCACAGCAACGACAACAACCACAAGAAGTAACAACAAAATTAATCACAAAGCAAAAACAATCACAACAAACACAGCCAGTTCACACACACACACACACAGTAGCGGCCAATGAAGAGGCGGGGCCAGGAGTTGTGACTCGACCCCTGCAACTACAACTAGGTGAGTACACACACACACACACACACACAGTCACGAGGGTCGATAACAAACACATCTGACCGTGAATAGCCGAGTTGGAATGCCGGGAATCGAGCATCGATGATTCCAGTTTCGGGAATGGCCGTGGGCGGTCCTGAGTATCGGGAATAGCCGAGGGTGGTTTAGACTGGGAATGATCGTGGAAGCGTAAACAATCTGGGATGATATTTTCAACGAATGATATTCGTGAAGGTTTGAACGTGTTCGGTCACCTCGTTACCAGACTTACGAATACTTTGTTATTTTTGCTTATTTCTGGATAAATATACAATTCTGTATGATAGGGTAATTTAACCTAACATAACTTTAATGTTTTTTTTTTTGTATGATTTACATTGCGCACCCACATATCCATCTTGTGGATGGTAATGTCTAGTTGTGCACCACATATCCATCTTGTGGATGGTAATGTCTAGTTGTGCACCACATATCCATCCTGTGGATGGTAGTGGCTAGTTGTGCACCACATATCCATCCTGTGGATGGTAGTGGCTAGTTGTGCACCACATATCCATCCTGTGGATGGTAGTGGCTAGTTGTGCACCACATATCCATCCTGTGGATGATAGTGGCTAGTTGTGCACCACATATCCATCCTGTGGACGGTAATGTCTAGTTGTGCACCACATCCATCCTGTGGATGGTAGTGGCTAGTTGTGCACCACATATCCATCCTGTGGACGGTAGTGGCTAGTTGTGCACCACATATCCATCCTGTGGATGGTAGTGGCTAGTTGTGCACCACATATCCATCCTGTGGATGGTAGTGGCTAGTTGTGCACCACATATCCATCCTGTGGACGGTAGTGGCTAGTTGTGCACCACATATCCATCTTGTGGATGGTAATGTCTAGTTGTGCACCACATATCCATCCTGTGGACGGTAGTGGCTAGTTGTGCACCACATATCCATCCTGTGGACGGTAACGGATAATTTATTGTGTAATTTACATAATTCGTTGTGCTGGTAGCGCAAGAGTATTTTGATAAATAAAATGCCTTGGAACCAGACCAAAAGTGTTATGAGAAGTACATCTGGATATATATCTACGATTTATGTTTCCCATCTTTTACAGGGAAATTTAGGATACTCAGAATATCTGGTATATTTCACTAATAACATACCTTGACATATCGCATAGAAAAACGTAATGTATGTACTCAATATCTGGCCGACGGTCACATAGTGTTGAAGAAAGTAACCATAATGCTGACCACGTACCTTGCATTTAGTTTGGTCATCTGTATGTATACTGAATTGTCAGGAGTACTTGTAACCAAGTCTATGTCAGGTCTAACTGTCAGGAGCACTTGTAACCAAGTCTATGTCAGGTCTAACTGTCAGGAGCACTTGTAACCAAGTCTATGTCAGGTCTAACTGTCAGGAGCACTTGTAACCAAGTCTATGTCAGGTCTAACTGTCAGGAGCACTTGTAACCAAGTCTATGTCAGGTCTAACTGTCAGGAGCACTTGTAACCAAGCCTAAGTTAGGTCTAACTGTCAGGAGCACTTGTAACCAAGTCTATGTCAGATCTAACTGTCAGGAGCACTTATAACCAAGTCTAAGTTAGGTCTAACTGTCAGGAGCACTTGTAACCAAGTCTATGTCAGGTCTAACTGTCAGGAGCACTTGTAACCAAGCCTAAGTTAGGTCTAACTGTCAGGAGCACTTGTAACCAAGCCTAAGTCAGATCTAACTGTCAGGAGCACTTATAACCAAGTCTAAGTTAGGTCTAACTGTCAGGAGCACTTGTAACCAAGTCTATGTCAGGTCTAACTGTCAGGATCACTTGTAACCAAGCCTAAGTTAGGTCTAACTGTCAGGAGCACTTGTAACCAAGCCTAAGTCAGATCTAACTGTCCTGTCAGGAGCACTTATAACCAAGTCTAAGTTAGGTCTAACTGTCAGGAGCACTTGTAACCAAGTCTATGTCAGGTCTAACTGTCAGGAGCACTTGTAACCAAGTCTATGTCAGGTCTGTCAGGAGCACTTGTAACCAAGTCTATGTCAGGTCTAACTGTCAGGAGCACTTGTAACCAAGCCTAAGTCAAGTCTAACTGTCAGGAGCACTTGTAACCAAGCCTAAGTCAAGTCTAACTGTCAAGATCACTTGTAACCAAGCCTAAGTCAAGTCTAACTGTCAGGAGCACTTGTAACCAAGTCTAAGTCAAGTCTAACTGTCAGGAGCACTTGTAACCAAGCCTAAGTCTGGTAAGACTGTCAGGAGCACTTGTCACAAGCACCAGGTCCTAATGTGAAGGACCTGGGAGTGATAATGTGATAATCTCACCTTCAAAGACCACAACAGCGTATCTACCTCATCTCCTAGAAAAAAGATAGGATGGATAATGAGAACCTTCAAAACTTTGGACGCCAAACCCATGATGATTCTCTTTAAATTGCTTGTTCTTTCTAGGCTGGAATACTACTGTACATTAACTGCCCCTTTCAAGGCAGGCGAAATTGCTGACCTGGAGAATGTACAGAAAACTTTCACGTCACACATAAGTACGATAAAGCACCTAAATTACTGGGAACGGTTGAAGTCCCTTGATCTGTATTCCCTGGAACGCAGGCGATAAAGATACATGATAATATACACTTGGAAAATCTTAGAGGGATTAGTACCAAACCTTAACGCGAAAATCACTCCCTACGAAGGCAAAAGACTCGGCAGGAGATGCAACATTTCCCCAATGAAAAGCAGGGGCGCCACGAGTACACTGAGAGACAACACAATAAGAGTCAGGGGCCCAAGACTTTTCAACTGCCTCCCAGTATACATAAGGGGGAGCGTGGCCCCCGAAACCTTCTCCAGGTAAACTCCAGGTAAGCCTGAGCCTTGTCAAAATGACAGAAACACTTGTAACCAAGTCAAAGCCTGGCAACTACAACATCAGCCATTCTGTAAACATTGAAAGTTGTTTCGTAAGTGTTCTTATCTAAGTTCACGTTATCATAATGTTATCTTGGTATAAACAGACTTCTGACTGCATTCCTCTGACATTTAAATTCATTATTTGCTTTTCCCCGAATACCATTTCTAACGCTTGACACACGATTGTATTCACAGGTTTTTTTTTCAGAGTGCTTTCTGTGACTAGCTGTATGACCCTTGTGAGTTTAGCACTTCGTTTTGATTGTAATAATTTCTTCTCCGTGGGGAAGAGGAAAAGAATTCTTCCTCCGTAAGCCATATGTAAGAGGCGACTAATATGCCGGGAGCAAGGGGCTAGTAACCCCCTTCTCCTGTATAAATGATTAAATTTAAAAAGAAAAACTTTCGTTTTTCTTTTTAGGTCACCCTGCCTCGGTGGGATACGACCGGTGCGTTGAAATGTGAAGGACTTGCCTAGTATGGGCCAACAGGCCTGCTGCAGTGTTCCTCCTTTCTTATGTTCGTATGTTCTTATTCCTTTCTCTGTTTTATGCGTGTCTGTACCTGGTGTCTGCACTAAGCATGCTGTTAGAGCACCAGTGGTTCTAATTCCCACTGGGAATTAGAACCACTGGGACAGACATAGGGGCCAATAATGTTGCAGGTCCTGGAATTAATGCCCCCTAGGATTGATTCATGGACCATTATAGGACTGATAATTCATACTAGTGGAACTGACGTGTGGGTAATTAATACCACTGGGATACCTACATCTACCTGGAGGCTACCCGGAGGGTGTTCGGGGGGTTAGCGCCCCCGCAGCTCGGTCCATGACCAAACCTCCCGGTACGAACGTACGTACCAACGTACGAACAACATCGGTACAGGACTGATAATTCATAATACTGGGACTGAGTAGTGGACCGCTTCCGGTACAGGACCGGTAACGAAACAAAAATAATTATGAACTGGTCGCATTGTTATGAACTGATCATAATTTTTGATAATTATTACTGATGGCTGCATGGAGGGGGAGCCTGGGGTGTTGGAGTTAGCCTGGGGTGTTGGAGGGAGCCTGGGGTGATGAAGGGAGCCTGGAGTGATGGAGGGAGCCTGGGATGATGGAGGTAACCTGGAGTGATGGAGGGAGCCTGGGTGATGGAGGGAGCCTGGGTTAATGGAGGGAGCCTGGGGTGTTGGAGGGAGCCTGGGGTGATGGTGGGAGCCTGGGGTGATGGTGGGAGCCTGGGGTGATGGAGGGAACCTGGGGTGTTGGAGGGAGCCTGGGGTGATGGAGAGGGAGCCTGAGATGATGTAGGGAGCCTGGGATGATGGAGGGAGTCTGGAGTGATGGAGAGAGCCCTAGGGTGATGGAGGGAGTCTGGGGTGATGGAGAGGGAGCCTGAGATGATGTAGGGAGCCTGGGATGATGGAGGGAGCCTGGGGTGTTGGAGGGAGCCTGGGATGATGGAGAGAGTCTGGAGTGATGGAGGGAGCCCTGGGGTGATGGAGAGGGAGCCTGGGGTGTTGGAGGGAGCCTGGGGTGATGGAGGGAGCCTGGGGTGATGGAGGGAGTCTGGGGTGATGGAGGGAGTCTGGGGTGATGGAGAGGGAGCCTGAGATGATGTACGGAGCCTGGGATGATGGAGGGAGTCTGGGATGATGGAGGGAGCCTGGGTTGATGAAGGGAACTTTAATGGATAGAGGTGAAGAAAATACAAAAGAGAAATGTGATAGTTCTTTGTGAATACTATCACTACTGAAGAGTTACTGATACATGGATAATGATGCGGTCAGTCTGTGAGCCTTGAAGGAGCTCTTAAAGTGGTCAGTCTGTGAGCCTTGAAGGAGCTCTTGAAGTGGTCAGTCTGTGAGCCTTGAAGGAGCTCTTAAAGTGGTCAGTCTGTGAGCCTTGAAGGAGCTCTTAAAGTGGTCAGTCTGTGAGCCTTGAAGGAGCTCTTAAAGTGGTCAGTCTGTGAGCCTTGAAGGAGCTCTTAAAGTGGTCAGTCTGTGAGCCTTGAAGGAGTTCTTGAAGTGGTCAGTCTGTGAGCCTTGAAGGAGTTCTTGAAGTGGTCAGTCTGTGAGCCTTGAAGGAGTTCTTGAAGCGGTCAGTCTCTCAGCCTGGAGAAGAGCGAAACATAGTCTTAGTAAATGCTTATTTTGAAGGCAAAGATTTTGTTTGGATTATTAAGACGGAGGGTTAATAACCCAGGGTAACCCAGTAGTCACGATGCTATTAGACTGTCCTATTACTATTGAGGTCTCCAGGATGCGACCCACACCAGTCACCTAACACCCAGGTACCTGTTTACAACTAGGTGAACAGGGGCAGCAGGTATGTGGAAACATGCTCAGCATTTCCGCTGATCCGAGGATCGAAACCAGGTTCCTCAGAGTGTGAAATGAGACCTCTACCGGTGAGGGAATTCTCCAGATTTTTAGTTTTTGTGTGTTTCTCAACTTTTTTTTTGGAGGGGACGCCAGCAGCAACAACCTGGTTAACCAGACACAAGATAAGCCTGGCCTAGGGCCCGGATGAGGAAGTAGGAAGAATCTCGGAACCTTAGAAAGGTGTGTGGAAGGTATACTTTAAACTGACTTTCTTCTTACGGATTTTCCTCTGACCCACAATATTCCTCTCCCGCGATCCTTTTCCCCCATAATCTTCCTCTTCTCTCTCCATCTCCCTATTCATCTCTATACCTTTAAGATTCTCCTCCCACGATCCTCCTCTCTCTACCCGTTCCTTCTCTCCCCATTTTTCACTCGCCTCCTTTTTATTTTTCTGTTTCATTTTCACAATATCATGAGGCATAATAAATCACGTAGTGGTAATTAGGCAGCGTGCGGCTCCAGCACTTGTTTCTTCCAGTATTACTGGAAGACTCAGGAAAAATCCTCCTTCTCTCTCTTTCTCTTCGTCTGCCATTTGTAATATTCATTTGGAAGGTAAACCTGTTGGGGAAGAGGGTCTTCCAGTTCCTTGGATCAAGAACCCTTCATCACCTTAATCATTGATTCTGTGTGGACAGTGAGGTTGTGTATTATATTTGATGAGCAGTAGGTCCCTCACGCAAGATTCCCTTCGAAGGGGTTTGATGCTAGTGCAGTGCTCTTGAGCCTTGCAACTAGAGCTACCCACCATCCCTATGCGCTATGTGACCCTTACGCATTTAGGCAGCCTACTGAATAAGCAGAAACAATTCAAACTGCCTCGGAGAGAAATACAAATATTTTTCTTCAGAAGTCTTTTATTTGCTCCGAGGCTGTGGGTCCCCACAGTATGCACAAGAGGTGGAGTTCATTTGCATATTAATACGTAATAAAATGTAAGGTACCTAGGGATTGGCAGAGAGCATGTATAGTTTCTTTGTATAAAGGCAAAGGGGACAAAAGAGAGTGCAAAAATTATATGGGAATAAGTCTGTTGAGTATACCTGGTAAAGTGTATGGTAGATTTATTATTGAAAGAATTAGAAGTAAAACGGAGAGTGGGATAGCAGATGAACAAGGAGGCTTTAGGAAGGGTAGGGGGTGTGTAGACCAAGTGTTTGCAGTGAAATATATAGGTGAACAATATTTAGATAAGGGTAAAGAGGTTTTTGTGGCATTTATAGATTTGGAAAAGGCGTATGACAGGCGGGGGGGGGGAAATGTGGCAGATGTTGCAAATGTATGGAACAGGAGGTAGGTTATTGCAAGCAGTGAAAAGTTTTTGCGAGAATAGTGAAGCTCAGGTTATATAGTATGTAGGCGAGAGGAAGATTATTTCCCAGTAAAAGTAGGCCTTAGGCAAGGATGTGTGATGTCACCGTGGTTGTTCAATATTTTTATAGATGGGGTCTTGGCAAGAAGTGTGGGGTTAAAAGATAAAGAATCTAACACAACGTGGGAGTTGTCACAGTTGCTCTTTGCTGATGACACTGTCGGTTTCTTGCGGAGTGACGTCCATGACCTGGAGCAAGTCAGGATTAAAGTTAATTATAGTGTTATTTTCCATTTCTGATTTCCAAGAGCTGACATTTATTATCGGTATATTACTGACATCTAAGAGCTGACATTTAAAATGAGTGCATGACTGACTACCAAGAGTTGACATTTACATACGTACATTCTAACTTCATAAGACCTAATTTCCTAATATTATTTCTGACACTGAAAATAAAATTATTGCTGGAAAATATTTACTGCCTAATAAAATCTTAATATTCCATTGAATTGCCCCGGATATATAGAATCTTATTCAGTAAAGTGCAGTAAAATAATCCTTTTCTAAAAGTTCCCCTCTATAAGTCTAATGATATCCTCTATAATTAATACTATATATCTCTTGCCGATTTAATTATATTAGCGACGTGGTAATAAAAGTTACCATGGAGGGAGGTTATGGCGGTAAGTTGTTATAGGGAAGGTTATAAACGAGTGTTGTGAGTGTTGAATGTTATGGAAGGGTTATAAACGAGTGTTGTGTGTTGAATGTTATGGAAGGGTTATAAACGAGTGTTGTGAGTGTTGAATGTTATGGAAGGGTTATAAACGAGTGTTGTGTGTTGAATGTTATGGAAGGGTTATAAACGAGTGTTGTGAATGTTGAATGTTATGGAAGGGTTATAAACGAGTGTTGTGAGTGTTGAATGTTATGGAAGGGTTATAAACGAGTGTTGTGAGTGTTGAATGTTATGGAAGGGTTATAAACGAGTGTTGTGAGTGTTGAATGTTATGGAAGGGTTATAAACGAGTGTTGTGAGTGTTGAATGTTATGGAAGGGTTATAAACGAGTGTTGTGAGTGTTAAATGTTATTAGTTGGGTAGCACTGGACGGCTGGGAAGCAGGTTAGGTTATCTGGGGATTAACTAAGGGAAGAAGTGAGGCTTGTAAATGGTATTGGAACCCCTCTCAGAACCCCACTGTGGTGATACTTCGATACTCTGCTTTACAAATGGTATTGAAATATCTTAGATCACCACTTGTTGTTGTTGTAGGTTCGCCGGTATGTCCGGCCCGGGTCTTCTCCAAATGGTGACCACTGTGATGACATCTTGCTTTTCATTTGTAGTAGGACACTACATTGTCGGGAGACACTGTCCTGACGAACAAAACACCACCACTAATACTGTAGGTGGTGAGCATCACCAGTGAGCATCATACAGAATCTTGCAAGTGGTAATATCGTGTTGGAAACAAGTAGATTATGCTGCCAGGACGCACTTGACCATTAAAGATGTATTGAATATCTAAATAGGGTTATAAATGTTTATTGGGGCTTTAGGTTAGTAAATACTTTAATACACTTAGTGGCCCACCACAGCCTGATTGGTGGGATCTCAGTAGAGATCTCGCGTCATTGAGGCGACAACTTTGGGTAGGTTTATACAGTGCGTGGAAGGGTATTTTGGGTGTGGACTTACCTACTGGCCTAGCATAGGTCAGTAGGCCTTCAGCAGTGCTCCTTCACTTTTTTGTCCTTTATTCCTTCAACGCGGTGCCTCGAAGCTAGGGGAAAAAACTCTTGCTCCAAGAAACTGAAGCTACCACGTCGTTGGAAACGTGACTGAGGTTCCCCAGGCGCTGTGTGACCCCTGCAGATTAATATTTGTACAGTTTTATGGTGACACTGTTGCCTCGCTTGTAAGATGAACACCAAAGATCTTAGAGCAAAGCCTTGTCCCAGTAAAGCTCTCCACCAAGATGCCCTGTCCCAGACCCGGCCTCCTGGATGCTGGCCTGATCGATCAGGGTGTTGGTGCCCGTTGCCCACAGTCGAACGTATACACCACAGCCCGGCTGATCAGGAACTGATTTGAGGAATTTAGAGGGTTCCCTCTTGAAGACAGCCGGAGCTTTTTTGGTAGTTCCCCTTATGCATGAAGGGAGGGTGTTGAAGTATCTTGGTTCCCTTACACTTATTGTGTACTCGTCGCGCCCCAGCACCGTCTGACAAGTCTTTTTTATTTTCTTCGGTGAACAAGTTTGGAACCAATCCCTCCAGAATCTTAAAGGTGTAGATTATGTATCTTTCTCGCCTACGTTCTAGAGTATAGTTCTAGGGACTTCAAGCACTTCCAGTATTTTGGGTGCTTGACTGAGTTTGTAAGAGTTGTGAAGGTTTTCTGTACATTTTCCAGCTCAGCAATTTCTCCTGCCTTTAATGGAATCGTCAGTACACAGTGATATTTCAGTCTAGAGAGAACGAGTGACCTGAAGAGTTATCATCACTGACTAGGCATCTCTTTGTCTTGAAAGTTCTAGTTATCCAGCCTATAATTTTCCTTGCGGTTGCGATAACAGCATTGTTGTGCTCCTTGAAAGGAAGATCCTCAGACATTAATACTCCTAGGTCTCGCACACTAAACTTTCGCCTTTCTGAGTGATTTGAATTTGTATCTTCCCAATAAAGTCATGTGTGTATTGCATGTGTCTTTTCACTCCGGTGGGAAGTGCCTCCTTCAACTCACCTGAATACACCTGCCTTCCAGCTGCATTAATTTATATTGCACCTCTGAGTGTGCTATCTTAATTGCTATCTTTACTGGACTTGGCATTAGTATACCTAAGCGTTCTGCAGAGCCTTTATCGCCCAGTCTACCGCAAACTGGGAGTACCTCGTACCCTCACTCAGCTCTGGCTTCCCATCCCACATATTATTATTGTATATTTCAACATTCCAGTGTAGATGGAGGCATTTTCTAAAATACTTTCATGTTTTAGCTAAAGTATATAGATTATCAAACAGAAACTGATGATAATTTATGATTTTCGGGTTTAATTTCCATGTGGCACGAGACATATGGACACGTCTCCTTATACCGTTTTTTTCCTATTCACCTGACAGTAAATAGGTACCTGGGTGTTAGTTGCCTGTTGTGGGTGGCATCCATAACAGTAAATACACAGGAGGAAAAAGTGATTTACCACAGTCCTGCAGTTGTTTACAAATCTGTTTCAACTCCTCAGACCTAAACAAGTTAATATTCTGGCCATTTCGTCTCCGTTGTTTGGGTCTGCTAACTTAGCACCGCTCGTACGAGAACTGTCACCTGTGTCACTTGTGCATCTTAAGACACACTGTGCTGTTTATTGCATTTTATTGAGATTACTTTTCGCTCACCAGGGACGTTACCAATAAAGTCCCGAGTGGTCGAAACCTTAAAATGCCATAAACCGTATTTTATGACTTATTATCATACCTGTCGTTCGATTCTGGTATTGATATACATCGTGTCACCTCTGTAACTGTACCTTTGGATCATGTAGTTCCCTCACGTCTCACCCTGTGCCTCGACCCCACTACATAACACATGAGGCACCAACCATACCTCAGCGGAACCCCAGACGTGCTCCCAATAATCAATTTTGTGGCCCACTCACCAGGGTCATAGCGGGCAGCAGGTGACCTGGTATGGGACCGGCCGCGGGGCGCTGACCCCGGACTACACGTGATGCTCAAACCTAACTGGAAATAAAGAAAATGGTGACATGAAGACACTATTAAAAATAGAAAGTTTTAATGACTGTTTCACTCGGAGACCAAACTTTCTCAAGTCTATAGAGAGTACATGATAAGTTTGCAAGTAAAGACACATATACAGAGTTCAAGACGTACATGAGTGACTGATTACCTCATCTTTTGTATATAGTTCTACAGTCTTCACATTATGCCCTTGCACTGATAGCCAATGGATGGCGAAACGTCTACAAGAGACCCAGATGTTGCACGTGTGTCAAATTCTTCATCAGAATTCAAAACACTGAGGAAACGTTTCGCCACTAGTGACTTGTATATTGAACTGTGCGTGTGTATCTTCACATACTGATTATTAATTAGACACATGTACAACATCCGGGTAGACGTTTCGCCATCCTGTGGCTTTATCAATACAATACACACTGTCGATATCACCACACCTGTTTTCTAGCACGTAAGAATAGGCATACGTAGTATGTAGTGTGCGTTACAAACTTGACTGGTCAGGTCAAAGGTGCGGTGTTGGGGAGAATGTAAGCCAGGGTACCGTCAACTGGTAAGATAAGATGAGATTGGTGCTAGTATGAGGGCAGTGATGGTGCTAGTATGAGAGCAGTGATGGGGCTTGTATGAGGGCAGTGATGGTGCTAGTATGACAGTGATGGTGCTAGTATGAGGCAGTGATGGGGCTTGTATGAGGGCAGTGATGGTGCTAGTATAGAGCAGTGATGTGCTAGTATGAGGGCAGATGTGCATAGCAGTGATGGTGCTAGTTGAGGCGTGATGTGCTAGTATGAGGGCAGTGATGGTGCTAGTATGAGAGCAGTGATGGTGCTAGTATGTTACATATGGGCTAGTATGAGCAGTGATGGTGCTGTATGAGGGTCAGTGATGGTGCTAGTATGTTTGAGGGCAGTGATGGTGCTAGTATGCATGGTGCAGTGATGGTGCTAGTATGCATGGGTAGTATGGTGCTATGTTTGAGGCAGTGATGGTCTGATGCATGGGCATGATGGTGCGTATGTTTGAGGGCAGTGATGGTGCATAATGGGTCAGTATGGTGCTAGATGCATGGGTGCAGTGATGGTGCTAGTATGTTTGAGGGCAGTGATGGTGCTAGTATGATGGGGCAGTGATGGTGCTAGTATGTTTGAGGGCAGTGATGGTGCTAGTATGCATGGGTGCAGTGATGGTGCTAGTATGCATGGGTGCAGTGATGGTGCTAGTAGTTTGAGGGCAGTGATTGTAGTTGCATGATTAGTATGCATGGGTGCAGTGATGGTGCTAGTATGTTTGAGGGCAGTGATGGTGCTAGTATGAATGGGTGCAGTGATGGTGCTAGTATGCATGGGTGCAGTGATGGTGCTAGTATGTTTGAGGGCAGTGATGGTGCTAGTATGTTTGAGGGCAGTGATGGTGCTAGTATGAGAGCAGTGATGGTGCTAGTATGAGGGCAGTGATGGTGCTAGTATGTTTGAGGGCAGTGATGGTGCTAGTATGCATGGGTGCAGTGATGGTGCTAGTATGCATGGGTGCAGTGATGGTGCTAGTATGTTTGAGGGCAGTGATGGTGCTAGTATGCATGGGTGCAGTGATGGTGCTAGTATGTTTGAGGGCAGTGATGGTGCTAGTATGAATGGGTGCAGTGATGGTGCTAGTATGCATGGGTGCAGTGATGGTGCTAGTATGTTTGAGGGCAGTGATGGTGCTAGTATGTTTGAGGGCAGTGATGGTGCTAGTATGTTTGAGGGCAGTGATGGTGCTAGTATGTTTGAGGGCAGTGATGGTGCTAGTATGTTTGAGGGCAGTGATGGTGCTAGTATGTTTTAGGGCAGTGATGGTGCTAGTATGCATGGGTGCAGTACTAGTACCATCAATATGTTAGGTTAAAGGACACACAAGTGCAACTAATGTGATATTTTATTGTGACAACGTTTCGTTCTCCAGGAGCTTTGTCAAGCTGTAATGGCTTGACAAAGCTCCTGGAGAGCGAAACGTTGCCACAATAAAATGTCACATTAGTTGCACTTGTGTCCTTTTACTTAACATGTTTGTGTTTGTTGATGCAGTTGGCCAAATCTCAAGCTGTTTCGCCAATGTACAGTCACGGCTGTAAGGGTTGGTGCAGCTTCCTGCATTTAACTCGTGATTATTGCTAACCTTTTTTGCTCTTTTAATGTCTTTAATATTGGTGGTACTGATGGTGGCAACATTGTGGTCAGCTTTTCTGTTCAACGACATGAAAAATTCTCGTAAATCAAACAAAATGTTGTAATAAATAAGGTTTTCATGGTGTATGAAAGTGATTTATTTTATTCCAAATGCAGATTCTTCAAAAAATAACTTTTTACTGCTCTATATACCGTTTCTCGATTGGTAGCGCACTCGTCTCACACATTGAGGTCCGTGGCTCGATTCCCGGTACGGGTGGAACCATTAGGGCGTGTTTTCCTGAGACACCTGCTGTTCCTCTTCACCTAGAAAAAAAAAGGGTACCGGGGGGTTAGTAGACTGGTGTGGGTCCCCCCCCGGGGAAAAAAATGACCTAATTTCCCCCCAAAAGCTCTGCATAAGGGCTTTCATTAGTAGTTTTCCTTATGTAAAATAGACTAAAATTTTACGTACTTGGGGAAATAAAAAAATTATTAAAAAAAGAAACAAAAACGGGGGATGCGCAATCTTCATAAAAAAAAATAAAAAAAGGGTCATGTTATCTCCATATTCTATTTTTTTTTTTTTGTAAATTAACTGGATCATTTTTTATGAAAATTTTGCAGAGGCAGCCATCTCAGACAACATTTTATTGAGGACCCCAACCCCCAGACAACAGTTTTCCCCTTGGAGGACAGCCACCCCCGACAACAGTTCATTGAGTGCAAAAAATTTACTCAAATTCAGTTTTAATGAAACCCCTGAACGTCCTTCAACATATTGACACCAAAAAAAACCCTTTTTCCCTAATTTTTTATAATATCGGAGTCCCCCCCCTCTGGGTCTTTTTTGGCGAACGATCAGTCGGCTGTTGCTATATGCTGCATGGGTTTTATACCACCACAGTCTAGTTGATCATGTATTTTTATGTAGGAATGTGTGTAAATTCTAGCTTGTGACTTTTTTGGGGTTTGTGTGTGCATACTACGTATTTTGTGTATTTCATCTTTGTCCCCCCCGTCCAAATTTTTGGAAAAAAGGGGGCACAAAAAAAAAAACCACTACCGCCCACTTTTTAGATATGGGGTGCACAATAAACTAGCCACTACTGTCCACGGGAAAAATATGGGATAAAAAAACCCGGGGCCCCCCCCCCGTCCACAGGATAGAGGGGGGGTGCACAAAAAATTTCCCCCAAAATTACTGCCCCGGGATAGATATGGGGGCACAAAAATTTTTTGGCCACCCCCCGTCCACAGGATGGGATGGGGGTAAAATAAACTAGCCCCCCCCCGTCCACAGGATAGAATGGGGTGCAAAAAAACCCAGCCACTACTGTCCACAGGATAGAAAAGGGATAACAAACTAGCCATACCTCCGGGGGATAGATATGGGGAAAAAAACCCCCTAGCCACTACTGTCCACAGGATAGTTTGGGGGTGAAACAATAAACTACCCCTACCCCCCAAAGGGGATAGAGGGGGGCACAAAACCTTCCCCCCCCGTCCACAGGATAGATATGGGGTAAAATTTTCAGCCACTACCGTCCACAGGATAGATATGGGATAAAAAAACCCCAGCCCCCCCCCGTCCACAGGATAGATATGGGGTGCACAATAAACTAGCCACTACTGTCCGGGGGATAGATAGGGGATAAAAACCCCAGCCACTACCGTCCACAGGATAGATATGGGGTGCACAAAAACTAAGCCATTTCTTGTCCACAGGATGGGAAGGGGGGTGAAAATAAAACCAGCCATTTACTGTCCGGGGGATAGAGGGGGGGAAAAAATAAACTAGCCACTACCGTCCACAGGATATATATGGGGTGCACAATAAACTAGCCACTACCGTCCACAGGAAAAAAGGGATAAAAAAACTAGCCACTACCGTCCACAGGATAGATATGGGGTGCACAAAAACTAGCCGCTTCGTTGGCAGACTCTAAACCCCCCATTCGCTGCACCATGTTATTTTCGTGGGCAATTAGAATGCCCAGTCTTAAATTTTTTCCATGTGCTGATCAAATTTCTCTTTTTTCCCCCCCCCCCGGGGGGGATTTTTTTGAGACTCTGACCGCGGGTTCGAACCCCACCCGTGGTATGGTTTGGTTATTTTTGATTGTCAGAAAAATATTTGTGTTGCCAATCAAGACGAAGTCGACGATTCAACTTTTAAATTTTTTATGATTAATTTTTCCCAACGTCTTTTTCCCCAAAGCCCATATTTTCTTTTTTTTGGTTTTAAGTTTTTAATATGAGGGGGGGTTTTAAAACTGTTTTAAAATTTTTTTAGGGGGGAAAAAACATAAAACTCGATTTTTTGGGGTTTGGGAGTTTTTTCTCTACAGTTTTTCCACTAAATTTTCGCCCTTTTCCCGGGGGATTTTCCCCCAGTCTTGCCACTGAGATTTTGCCACAGTCTTGCCACTGAGAGATCTTATCCACAGTCTTGCCACTGAGAGATCTTATCCACATCTTACCACTGAAAATCTTATCCACAGCCCCACCACTGAGAGATCTTATCCACAGTCTTACCACTGAAAAACTTATCCACAGTTTTAAACCCCTGAGAGATTTCGCCACAGTGTTACCACTGAAAAACTTCGCCACAGTCTTACCACTGAGAGATCTTCGCCACAGTCTTACCACTGAAAATCTTCGCCACAGTCTT
>WNWK01002162.1:0-32500 GCA_009830355.1 Cherax destructor | reverse complement strand
TTAATTACCTTGATGTTTGGAGTCTGGTTATGTTTACCTGGAGTTTACCTGGAGAAATTAGGGGTCAACGCCCCTGCGGCCCGGCTGTGACCAGGAACATCTCTTAATTCCCCTTTGGGGTGTTGGGGGGTCTGGTTATGTAGGAACAAGAGCTCCTCTTTTCCCCCTTCACCATTGTATCACCAATGTTGGTTGGCCACTGAAAATTAAACAAGTTTGTCCATGCAGTGAACACCTCCTTTTTAAGGTGCCCCCGGCATCATGCATATATACAAAAAAAAGGCTCTTAATCCAAGATATTGAAGCTGCTCTTTTTTTTTGTCAAAACTGATTACCTTTCTTTCCCGGGGGGGTATGGGGCCCCAGGGTTTTTTGCGTTTCCCCCAAAAAAAAATTGGTCAACAAGACCCGTCACTCCAAATAATATTGCAAAAAAAAATTTGAAAAAAATACGCTACAGTCAGATTCTATGCCCTGCATCCTGGTGAAAAAGCAGAGCCCTGCGAAAGGGGGCCCAAAAATACATTAAAACAGAGCGTAACACGGCAGAGTACGTCACAGTAAAGGTCATCACAGCGTAACACAGCAGGGTACATCACAGTACAGCGTAACACACAATACATCACAGCAGAGGGGGGAAAACAACAGAGTAAATCACAGCAGAGCGTAACACAGCAGGGTACATCACAGCAGAGCGTAACGGGGGAGGGTACATCACAGAGGCGTAACACAGCAGGGTACATCACAGCAGAGCGTAACACAGCAGGGTACATCGGGGGAGAGCGTAACACAGAAAAGGGGACATCACAGAAAAAGGGGCCCAAGGGACATCAAGAAAACGTAACACAGCAGGGTACATCACGAGGCTTTTAAAAGCAGGGCATTTACAGCAGAGCAACACGGGGATAATCACAGAGGGCAAAAGACGTTTTTTAAGGGAAGTGGGGTCAGTCGTCAGTGAGAGGAAGGTGGTGAGTCGTCTTGTTTGTATTCCCGGGGGGTCCCCCTCTTCCCCCCCTTTCCCTTTCCCTTCTACCTACCCCTTTCCCCTTCCATTCTACCTATCCCTTCCTTCCATTCTACCCCCCCCCTTCCTTCCATTCTACCTCCCCTTCCATTCTACCCTCTCCCTTCCATTTACCCCCCCCCTTTCCCACCATTTTATCCCCCCCCTTTCCAAACCCACTTCTCCCCTTCCTTCCCTTTTTCTCCCCCCTCAGGGGTGGCACTGTTCCTGGTGACGACATACCACTGACAATCGCAAAAAAAAATAAGGACCATTTTTTATTACATCTCTGCTGCACCCCTGCTGTCCCCCTGCACCCCTGCTGTCCCCTGCTGCACCCCTGCTGTCTCGCTGTTGCACCCTGCTGCCCCCCCGCTGCACCCCTGCTCCCCCGTCCCACCTAGTAGTGAAAATGGGTAGCTGTGAAAAAACCCCACTATTTTTTTCCCACCCCTTTTCTTCTCCCCACCCCTTCACTTCCCCCCCCCCCCCACCCTCCCCCCCCCCTTTACTTCTCCCCAACCTTTCACTTCCCCCCCCCCCCTTTACTTCTCCCCACCCTTCACTTCCCCCCCCACTTCTCCCCCCCCCTTTTTCTTCTCCCCACCCCTTCACTTCTCCCCACCACTTCACTTCTCCACACCCCTTCACTTCTCCCCCCCCCTTTCACTCCTCCCCCCCCTTTTTTTTCCCCTTTTCCCCTTCACTTCTCCCCCCCTTTTAAATTCCCCCCACCTCTTCACTTCTCCCCCCCCCCTTTACTTCTCCCCCCCCCTTCACTTCTCCCCACTTTTTGACTCCTCCCCCCCCCCTTTTTTTTTTTCCCCCCACTTCACTTCTCCCCCCCCTTTTTTCACTTCCCCCCTACCCCACCCTTCTCCCCCCCCCCATCACTTCTCCAAACTTCACTTCTCCCCACCCATTCACTTCCCCCCCCCCTTTTTTCCTCCCCCCCCACCCCTTCCTCCCCCCCCCATCCCTTCACTCCCCCCTGACCACTTTCCCCTTTCTTTTTTTTCCCCCCTGCCTCTCAACGTGGAAAATGGACGGAAGTCTTTTTTGATTCAAGGAAGTCGAAAAAAAAACCCAATTTTTGATAGTTTTCGTAAGTGTACACACAAAAAAAAAAAAAGGCCAAGTGTCTTTCAACAAGTACCTTTGACAATTAGTAATTAACACATACACAAATATATATATATATATATATATATATATATATATATATATATATATATATATATATATATATATATATATATATATAAAAGGGTGTTTGAAAAGGATCCCCCCGGGGAACGTGAAATATATTTTTTAAAATTGGGTCCATCTTTTATATGTACATGACAAAGCTCAGGGGGGAGTATAAAGACATAATTAATACTTAGGTATTTAATAAGTCAGATGTAATTTTTTTCAAAAAAAAAAAAAACCCAGTTTGAAAGCAGTATATACTGAAACTGGGTCCATCCTTTGAAACACCCTGAAAAAGTGGGGGGGGGAAAAAACATGTTGCAGCGTTGTTGCAATATTTATTGTGTCTTTAAAATTTTTGTGTTAAGTCGACAAATTAACGAAGTATAATTTTTGAGCTTTTTTTTAATGTACCCCGATTTGTGTTGTCCCGCAACTCTAATGTGTTCTTATTTGTACATATTGTTTTTTTTGTGTTTTTTTTTGGGATTCCACTTTATTATTGTTCTTGTTATTGTAAAAGAACAACCTCACTAAGCCCCAGTAACTTCTCCTTCATATAGGTAGCGGGGGTTTTTTTTGTGAAAATTTCCGACCTTACAGCCTGTGGGAAAAAAATTGTGGATATGGTTTAGACCGCGATTAATAGGCTTTAATTACATGGATTATATTGGCGTTATGATCTAATTACATTGATTATTTTGGGGGTTATTTTGTACTAGAAAATTGGTATTGATAGATTAGCAAAATTTTAAGATGGATGAAAATTGATATTTGGGGAAACAATTTTTTTGATTTTGGGTTTTTTATGTTATATAGGGAGGCTTCTGGTGTAGTGAGTGCTTAGCTGGGGAAAAGTGTTGAGTGAAGGATGAGTTAACTCACAGTAGATAGTGGAAGACAATATTAGGAGTCAATTCCCCCCCCTTTTTCTTCTCTCTCTCGTCCCCCTTTTTTTTCACAAAACCCCCAAAGGGGGCTACCCCAAAAATGTCATGAAAAAAAGATAACATTCAGATTATGCCGGTTTTGATTTTTAAAAAAACGGAGCCGGGGTGTGACTCGACCCCAACAAACAGAGCTAGGCTAGTACAAGGCGTCAACAGTAGAAGCCGCGTCACAAGCACGGCAACAGGTAAAAAACAGAATGAACTTAGGGACGCATTTTTGGAGGAAAACCCAATTCACAGCTTCAAGATCAGGTACGACAGAGCCCGGGACGCCGACATAAAGAAAACGTCGGCACACTGAAGAGGCAGGCTCAGGAGCTGGGCCTCGACCCCCCCCCAAAAAAACTTGGGAGTACACGCAGGAGACACGGAGGGGGGAGAATGATGAGAAAGGGGGAAAAAAATATGAGGAAAAAAAAAAGAGGAGAATGAGAGGGGGAAAAAAAGGGGCCCCTAGATGTCACTGTGACCAGTTTATTGACATTGAAAAAAATTTTGGGCCAAAAAAAAAAGCTTGGGCGTAATATGTTGGCACTGATGTCAGCATGGTGGCATTGACGTCAATATGATGGCATTAACATCACTAGTCACTGATGTCAGGGGGGTTTTTCCCCTGACATCAGTTTGACGGCACGACATCAATATGGCGCCCCCTTTCCCCTACATCAAAAAACTCAAACCCCCAAAATTTATGATAAAAATAGTGGATCTCTTTTTTTAAAAAAAGCATTTCTTTTTAAAGAGTATGACGTTGCATTTTTTCCCCTTTTGGGGTTAAAATTTTTAAACTTTTGGGGCCCGGGGAGCCTGGCATGTGCTTTGTCAGCTCTGATGAAGATTTTTTTTTCCACCTAAATATATGAGCAATTTTTTAAAAATGTGATATATATGTATACACTTTTATATATATATATATATATATATATATATATATATATATATATATATATATATATATATATATATATATATATATATAGTGCCGAAAAAATTTAAAACCCAAAAATTTTGCAAGAACCCTTTTTAAAAAAGTCCTTTCTAGAATTTTCCCCCCTTTCTTTTTTAATTTTTTTTTTTTATTTATGTTAATGTAAGAATTAATAATTTTTTTACCAACAAAACCCTTTTGAAAACTTATTTTTAAACCCTTATTATAACAAGCGCGATTAATTTGCATAATCCAACTAAATATATTTTAGATAAGTTTACATTAATTTAATAATAAACAAACACAATGAAATATATATTTTTTTCGTTAGGTTCGCAATGGTTTTTAAAAAATTATTGCATAAAAAAATTTTTTCCTTTTTATTAAAAGGGCGTTTTTTTAACCCCTGTTAGTTTTACATATTGGCACGATATCTCTCTCTCTCTCTCTCTCTCTCTCTTTTTTTATATATATATATATATATATATATATATATATATATATATATATATATATATAAAAAAGCAATGAAACCACGAAACAAGTGGTAAAAAAACATTTACCAAACCGCAGTTTGGTATAAAACAGGCGAAATTATTTACAAAAATTATCTCTACGTCCATTTTTTATTTGTGTTTGCGGTAACTGCTGGTGGTGGAAGGGTTTGGGGAAAAGTTTGGGGCCCCCGGATATTTTTGGCAGTGTTCTTTTTTTCTGCAGGGGGGCGCCTCTGCTTTTCACTGGTTTTGTGTTATACTTCCTCCCATCTCTTTTTACTTGCAGTAAGTCATGATAGGCTGTATAATTGGGTAGTAAGGATAGTTCCCCAAATGATAAATAGGTCCTTTTTTAAAAAAGGGGGGGAAAAATTTTTAAACCCAGGGGAAAAAACCCGGGGGGCATTGATCTCTCCTCTACAGGCGGGGGGGCCTTGATTTTGGGGGTGGGCTTTTGATTTTTGGGAAAAATTTTTTTTCCCTTTTTCCCCCACCATTGGAATTCAAACCTGATTGCCTCCCCATTTCCCAGGCGTTGTATGGCCCATACGCATTTAGCGTTTCCCAAAAAAAAATAATAATGATTCACTGGTCACCAACTGGTCAATGATATTACCCGGGGGTTTTGGTTAGTTAGTTGTGCTGGGTTCCTAATATGCCAAAGGTTTTGCTTTTTGGGGGTAGTTTTTTTTTTAAATTTTTTCCCTTTTTTAAAAAATAGATGTGAAAAATATATTGGAAACAGGCGAGGCTAACTTGTAAGTCGCATTGAAGTTATTTTTTTTTCATGCAAAAGTCAAATCATATAATACATACTAGCACTTCATTATATATAAGAACAGAAAAAAAAACAGTAAGATAATTTTTAAAAACCACTAATTTTCATATGAAAATGTTGTGTGTACGATTTTTCTTTTTTTTGGGCATCAACTCAGTCGCGGGGGGGTCCATCATTTTTTGTCCCATCTGCCTTTTTTCCTTTCTTCCATCACCTTTATTTTTTTTTTAACATCTCCCCTTGTTTTTACTGACACGCTTTTTTTTTTTTCTGCGTAACGTTAAAAAATTCTGGCTCCTGGGGGAAAAAAACCCGCCTAGTTTTTAAAATATATATATATATATATATATATATATATATATATATATATATATATATATATATATATATATATATATATAAAAACAGTGGCCCCCCGGTTTTGGAAAATTCGTTCCAGAATGCTGCCCCGGCCTTCCCCAACGAATTTACTTCCTTAAGAAATAATGTCACGTAGGTTAGTTTATTTCAGACCCCCAAAAATACACTTAACCCAAAACTTACGAAAAAAAATTAACATAAATTTGGGGTTTTGGGGGATGCACGAAAACCGAAACCCGTATATATATATATATTTTATATACGGGGGATATATATATATATATATATATATATATATATATATATATATAAATATATATATATATAAAAAAATATATGTAAGTTTACTATTAATATATATATATATATATATATATATAAATATATAAATATATATATATATATAAATATATATATATATAAAATATATATATATATATAAAATATATATATATATATATATATATATATATATATATATATATATATATATATATATTAATAGTAAACTTAAAATAAAAAACATACAACTGCTCAATACAAAATCACCACACACCAGTATACCTTTACCCAGTACTCACATTACCTCACCAACACACTACTAGTAGTGGGTAAAAATATTAATATTTAAAAAAAAAGGAGGCCCCCATGACCCCCTCTCCCGTTCCCTTAACCTTTAAGAAAATCCCTCCAAAGTACTCTCCACCAAATAAATATGAGAGCACCAAAACCAATAAAATAACCTATGGCAAAATTTTTCCCCCAAACCCCCCAAAATTTTCCACCCAAACACACTCACCACCCCTACTCACAGAAACACACTCACCATCCCTACCAAAAAACACACTCACCATCCTCCCCCACAAACACACTCACCATCCCTACTCACACAAACACACTCACCATCCCTACTCACACAAACACACTCACCATCCCTACTCACACAAACACACTCCCCCCCTTACTCACAAAAAACACACTCACCATCCTATTTCACACAAACATGCTCACCACCCCTACTCACACAAACATACTCACCATCCCTACTCAAAAACCCCCAAAAAATTGGACATCTTGGACATCTTGCTCCAGCTGGGGCTCCTCGTACTGACTCAAAAACACAAAAAATTATGTGGACATGTGTCTAGGTAGCAAAAAAAAACCTTTATGCTCTTTTTAAAAGTACCTAAATTTTTAAAGCTTTGTCAACATTTTTTTCACCAGTTCTTCATAATTGTTTTGTTTTTGGGTTTCCCCCAAAATTTTAACAAACGCAGAAATTTTAGCACCATTAAAACTTTTGTGAAATTAGAATTTTGATAAGCTTTCGAATTTGAGGACCCCCAAAGATTCCAGCTTTCAGTTTTTCCATACTTAGTCCAGGCAACGATCAAAAATTTTCTGAAGCAACTGCCATTTTTGGGCCAAGGTTTTTAAAAAATTTCTTCCTTAGCCCTAACTTAATGTGGAGTGGTGGCAGAATTTTCCCCCGTCAACCAATGGCTCTTTGATATTTACTGAACCTAAAGTCTTTTTTTTTTTGGGGAAAGGGCATGTCACTACTGTCTCACAAACAGATGAAACAAATTTTTATATCCACTCTGTTGACCAAGAAAAAAAGTTTACCACATCAACACAAATAGACATCTTGTGTTCATGACAAAAAACTTCTGCAATACCATGTTGATATTTTCATATTTAAGTTTCGTTGAGTGAGCAACTCGGAGATGCATATTGACCCCCATTGTTCAATAAGACACATTTAATTTTCTAATGGAACTGTCTATAAACAGCTGCCGATATCATGGTCGATATTCAAGTCCTATTCGAAGAAGTCCGGGGATTTTTTTAGTATACAAGTTCTTAATCTTGGGGGAAGAAAAAGGAAAAGGGGAAATTAAACCCCCCTTTTTTTGGGCTGATAAGCTGTTATTTTAACCTTTTGTTGTAGACAGATCTTTTTTTTTTGTCTGGATGAAAAAAAATTCAGATTTTTTTTGGGGCAGACTAATGTAACGTATTAAAACCCACTCAGTTCTTTTTGGGGGGAACTGGGGGGTGTTGAAATGTTTACTTCATATTCACTTTCACTGTTGCCCTTGTGTTACATTCTAAACACTTTTTCTTCAACATCTGACAAGGGGGAAAGGGGAAAAAAGGGGAACCACTGGTATGGTAAGTCTTCACTGTGGGGCCCGGGGGCTCCTTGCTGACTCCCCAAAAAAACATATTCTCACTTGACTTTCTTGATCGGGGTTGGGGAAACCCCCTTTTTTATTCAACCCCAACCCGAAAAAAAATGTCGGGTGGTTTTTCGGTTTTTTCCCCCCACCATAGATACACCCACACACTTTTCCCCCTTTTTTTTTTTTTTTCCCTTGTCGTCACATTCTACCGGGGGGTTTTGGAAACCATTGGGGGGCCCAAAATTTTTTTGGGTACAAAACCCACTACAAAATAAGCAAGATAAGTTTTTTTTAAAAAATTTTAATATTTTTTCTTTTTTTTTGTAAAGAGGATTTTTAAAAAAGTAGCAAAAAAAAATTGAGATTGTTTGGGGGTCTTGGGGGAAGAACTCATGTTTATCTGGAAAAAAAAAAAAATAAAGGTCAGGTCACGTGGTCGTTGTTAATACAACTCCTTTCGTTAAATATTAAAATTTAAAAATAAAATTTAATCTTTATTAAAAAAATTTATAAAATACAAATTGTCACCAATAACACACACGTTATGGTCAAGTTCCCCCCTTTAAATGAGGGTAGTATGCAATATCTACAAAAAGAAAAAAGTTCGAGAAACCTAATGCCATTTTCCCGTTCAACAACACCAAAATACCCTTTTTTTCACATATCTTTCAAGGAAAAAATTTTTTTTTTTGTTGACCAATAATAATATTGGGAATTTTTTAAATTTTTTAAAATTTTTCTATATGAGGGGGAGGGAGGGATGGGAGGGTGTTTTTTATTCTGCCCTTCCCCCCTGTTATACCAAAAAATTTTTTGGGAAGCATATACACATTTCCCTGTCCCCGTTATGCCAAGAAAATATCCCCCTTTTACCAAGCATATACACATCCTGCCCCCTTTTTAACCCCAAAAAAATACAGTCCCATGTTATACCCCAAAAAAAATAAACAAACCCTGCCCCCCCTTTTCAAGCATATTTCCCCAAAGGGGAACCCTGTTATACCAAGTATATACACCCCCGCCCCCAGTTATACCAAGGGGGTACACCCTGCCCCCGTTATACCCGCCCCGCCCCCTGTTATATACCAGGTATATACGGGGGCCCTTCCCCCTTTTACCAAGGATATACACACCCCCCCCCCCTGTTATACCAAGGAAAAAACACACCCTGCTCCCTGTTATACCAAGTATATACGGACCCTTCACCCTTTTTATACCTTTGGGGGTAAACCCCCCCCCCCCGTTTATACCAAGATAATTCCCTCCCCCTTTTACCAAGTATATAACACACCCTGCCCCCCTGTTTACCAAAAAACACACACCCTGCCCCCCGTTATCCCAAGGATATACACACCCTCCCCCCCGTTAAAAAAGGTATATACGCACCTTGCCCCCTTTTTACCAGGGATATACACACCCTGCCCATGTTATCCCAAATATATACACACCCTCCCCCCCGTTACCCCCAAATTAAAACACACACCCTGCCCCTGTTATACCAAGTATATACACACACCCTGCCCCTGTTATCCCAAAGGGGTATACACCCCCTTCCCCCCCGTTATATACCAGGTATATACGCCCCTTTTCCCCCCGTTATACCGGGGGGTATACACACCCTGCCCATGTTTTAAAGGGATATACACACCCTCCCCCCCGTTATCCCGTATATACACACACCCGCCCCTGTTATCCCAAAAGGGTATAAAACCCCCCCCCCCGTTATATTTCCGGGTTTTTACGCACCTTGCCCCTGTTGTACCAGGGATATAAAACCCTGCCCATGTTATTCCCAAAATACACACCCTCCCCCCGTTATCCCAAAGGGGTTATACACACACCCTGCCCCCTGTTATACCAAATATACACACACCCTGCCCCTGTTCCCCCAAGGATATACACACCCTCCCCCCTTTATAAAACCAGGAAAAAGCACCTAGCCCCCTGTTGTACCAGGTATATACGCTCACTGGTTATACAACCAGCAAAAGCTTTTGGCTGTTTCTTTTTTAAAAAATCGCACAACAAATTGTTTTTTTTAAAAAAAAAATTGGATAACTTTTTTTAGCCGCTAAAATTTGATCCGGGGGGAAAAAAACCGGTTTTTTTAAAGGGGTTGGTGTGTGTGTGTGTGTGTGTTGGTGTGTGGGGGGTTTTTTGTGCGTGTGTTTGTGTGTGCGTGTGGTGTGTGTGTTGTGTGTGTTTTTTGTGTGTGTGTGTGTGTTTGTGTGTGTGTGTGTTGGGTGTTTTTGTTTTTTGGGGGTTTTGTGTGTGTGTGTGTGTTTTGGGGGGTGTGTGTGTGTGTGTTTTGTGTGTGTGTGTGTGTGTTTTTGTGTGTGTGTTGGGTGTGTTTTTGTGTGTGTGTGTTGTGTGTGTTTGTTTGTGTTTGTCTGTGTGTTGGGTGTGTGTTTGTGTGTGTGTGTTGTGTGTGTGTGTTGTGTGTGTTTGTGTGTGTTTGTGTGTGTGTGTGTGTTGTGTGTGTGTTTGTGTGTGTTTGTGTGTCTTAGCCCTTGGCCCTGTCCCCCCTTCTTCAGAAAACTATGTATGGAACTTGTCTCCTCTACTGCTTCACCCTGACCACCCTTTGGCTGAAAAATATTTCCTGACACCCCTTGACTCATCTGTGTCTTTAACTTTCAGCTATGTTTTCGTGTCCTTTCTCTCACATTTAAAATTATCCATGTCCACTCTATCAAGTCCTTGGGGGTATTTTGTATGTCATTATCATGCCTTCCATGATTCTTCAGTCTTTTTTTCTTTATGTAATAATAATAATAATAATAATAATAATAATAATAAAAATTCTGTATTTACTACAAGTACATGTACAAGGTATACAGACCATATCAAACATCAATGACATACTACTATATAGAAACCCCTTTTATGCTGATTTTTTCCCCGCAAATTAGGTCCTTGTCCCAGGATGCGACCCACACCAGCCCACTAAAAGTTAAATTAGCCCCCTTTCCCCATAGCTGCTGCCCCTTTTTCCTCTGGGACTAGTCTTGTTTCCCCTTTCCTTTTTTTTCCCCAGTTTCTTAACATACAGTATCAGGTGGGGGTTTCCCCCGCTTTGAGCGCCAGTGTATATCTGTATATACATGTATGGGTGCATTTTGGGGGTTCTTTTGGGGGACATATGTTCAGTACTTTTTGCCCAACTTACCGTGGCACTGCCCATTCAGTGGTTGTTGCTGGTCTGCCAGCTCAGGCTGACACTACTGGGGGCTCCCAGCTCAGACTGACACTACTGAAGTCTGCCCCCGCCCCCGGCTGACACTACTGAAGTCTACCAGCTCAGGCTGACATTTTCTGAAGTCCCCCGGGTCGGGGGGTGACACTACTGAAGTCTACCAGCTCAGGCCGACACTACTGAAGTCTACCAGCTCAGGCCGACACTACTGAAGTCTACCAGCTCAGGCCGACACTACTGAAGTCTACCAGCTCAGGCCGACACTACTGAAGTCTACCAGCTCGGGGTGACACTACTAAAGTCTTCCATCCGGGGTGACACTACTGAAGTCTACCAGCTCAGGCTGACACTACGGGGAAATCTACCAGCTCGGGGTTGACACTACTGAAGTTTTCCCCTCGGGGTAAAAACTGAAGTCTACCAGCTCAGGCTGACACTACTGAAGTCTACCACCTCAGGCCGACACTACTGAAGTCTACCAGCTCAGGCTGACACTACTGAAGTCTACCAGCTCGGGCCGACACTACTAAAAACAAACCCCGCTCAGGCTGACACTACTGAAGTTTTCCCCCGCCCAACCGACACAATGAACCCCGGGGTCCGGCCGACACTACTGAAGTCTCCCAGCTCGGGCTGACACTAATGAAGTCTCCCAGCTCGGGGGTGACACTACTGAAGTCTACCAGCTCAGGGACACTACTGAAGTCTCCCGCTCAGGCTGACACTACTGAAGTCTACCAGCCCCCGGCTGACACTACTGAAGTCTACCAGCTCAGGCTGACCCCGGGGAAATCTTCCCAGCTCAACTGACACTACTGAAGTTTTCCCCCGCTCAGACTGACACTACTGAAGTCTCCCACCAGACTGACACTACTGAAGTCTCCCAGCTCAGACTGACACTACTGAAGTCTGCCAGCTCAGGCTGACACTACTGAAGTCTACCAGCTCAGGCTGACACTACTGAAGTCTCCCAGCCCCAGACGGGGCACTACTGGTCTCCCAGCTCAGACTGACACTACTGAAGTCTGCCAGCTCAGGCTGACACTACTAAAAATCTACCAGCTCAGGCTGACACTACTGAAGTCCCCCCGCTCAGGCTGACACTACTAAAATCTACCAGCTCAGGCTGACACTACTGGTCTACCAGCTCAGGCTGACACTACTGGTCCCCCGCCCCCGGCTGACACTACTGAAGTCTCCCAGCTCAGGCTGACACTAAAGTCTCCCAGCTCAGGCTGACACTACGGGGAAATCCCAGCTCAGGCTGACACTACAAAACCCATCTCAGGCTGACACTACTGAAGTCTACCAGCCCCAGGCTGACACTACTGAAGTCTACCAGCCCCCGGCTGAAAATTTTCTAAAAATCTACCAGCTCAGGCTGACACTATTTTAAGTCTACCACCTCAGGCTGACACTACTGAAGTCTACCACCTCAGGCTGACACTACTGAAGTCTACCACCCAGGCTGACACTCTGAAGTCTGGGTCAGGCTGACACTACTGAAGCTACCAGCTCAGGCTGACACTACTAAAAATCTTCCCAGCCGACTGACAATTTTTGAAGTCTGCCAGCTCAGCTGACACTACTGAAGTCTCCCAGCTCAGACTGACCAATGGTCCCCCCGCTCAGGCTGACACTACTGAAGTCTACCAGCTCAGGCTGACACTACTGAAGTCACCAGCCCCCGGGTGACACTACTGAAGTCTACCAGCCCCCGGCTGACACTACTGAAGTCTACCAGTTCAGGCTGACACTCCCAAGTCTACCAGCTCAGGCTGACACTACTGAAGTCTTCCCAGCTCAGACTGACACTACTGAAGTCTCCCAGCTCAGACTGACACACTGGCTCCCAGCTCAGGCTAAAAAAAGTCTTCCATCTCAGGCTGACACTACTGAAGTCTTCCATCTCAGGCTGACACTCCCAAAATCTTCCATCTCAGGCTGACACTACAAAAATCTCCCAGCTCAGGCTGATACTCCCGGAAAAATCTCCCAGCTCCGGCTGACACTACTGAAGTCTCCCAGCTCAGGCTGACACTACTGAAGTCTCCCAGCTCAGACTGAAAGGGCTCCCAGCTCAGGCTGACACTACTAAAGTTTTCCCCCTTTGACACTACTAAAATTTCCCCGCTCAGGCTGACACTACTAAAAATCTCCCAACTCAGGCTGACACTAAAAAAATCTCCCAGCTCCGGCCGACACTACTGAAGTCTCCCAGCTCAGGCTGACACTGAAATCTCCCAGCTCAGGGGACACTACAAAGTCTTCCATCTCAGGCTGACCTTTTAAGTCCCCCCCGCTTAGGCTGACACTACGGGGAAATCTCCCAGCTCAGACTGACATTTAATCTCCCAGCCCCCGGCTGACACTACTGAAGTCTACCAGCTCAGGCCACACTACTGAATCCCCCCGCCCCAGATTGACACTACTGAAGTCTCCCAGCTCAGGCTGACACATCATCCTGTGTGATGGAATATAAAAAGGGAAAAACATTTTTTCTCCCCCTGTGAACAAATATAGAATAGTGTAACACACTGCTGATGTACCCCTTTTTTTTAAAAAGTACGTCAACCCGACTATGCTTCATCCCACCATACGTCACTCCCAAATATCACCCCCCCATGCATCACCCCACTCATGCGTCACTCCCATACATCACCCCTCCCATGCTTCACCCCACGATGCCGTCCTTCCCCCCCTCCAGAAATGAGTTAAAAATAGCCAATAGGATGCTTGAATTCAATAGCTACCTTTTTTATCAAAAATATCCAAAACCCCCAAGCAATTTCCATCAAACACATTCCCCTTTCCCCCTCCACCCCCCGGCGGGGGCAAAACCCGGGGGCCCCTTTTCGGGGGGGGAAATCGACCTTACGTGTAGGGGGTTTTTGGGGGGGGGAAGTTAGGGAGGTGTGGTGGTAGGTGGGGGGGGCAGGGTGGCAGGTGTTTTGGCCTATAAGAGCATTTGCTGGGGGCAATTGCTCGTGAAATGAGCTCTGGGACTGGCTAATGTGTTTTTTTGTGGAGTGTTCCAGCAGGCCGTGGTGGTGTGTGTGTGTGTGTGTGTGTGTGTGTGTGTTGTGTGTGTGGGGGGTGTGTGTGTGTGTGTGTGTGTGTGTGTGTGTGTGTGTGTGTGTGTGTGTGTGTGGGTGGTGGTGGCATCCGGCCCCTTTGGGGGTGGTGGGTGGTTCATCAAACACTAACAGTAATAACCCGCCAGAACACCATCCCCAAAAACCCCCCCCCACCCCCCCACCACCCCCATCACCCCCCATCATCTCCCAACACCCATAAACACCAACAACAACCCATCACTACCACCAATTGTTTACCAACATTATCTTCAGTCCACAGCAGGACTTAATCCAGACCCCAGATAATAGAATGAGCGCCTAGCCCAAGCTGGACGGTATGTCACACCCCCTGACCAGGCTATCCTCCGTACTCGTTTGTGGTTGCGGGGGTCGAGTCATACCCCGGGCCCCCCCCCCCGCTGGTTGCTAGGGCCCCCCCTTTTTCCACTATTTTTATCGTACCTCTGCCATGTGTGTGTGTGTGTTTTTCAGTAATGTGCATTGGGGGATAACAGTTATTTGGGGGGAAGGTGGTTAAAAAAAGGGGAAGACGAAGTCTAGGTGAACCTTAAAGGGGGGGGGGTTTTCCCTTTTTGCTCAGATGACAGCGTTGGCTGACGTCTGTTTGGGGTTTGTTTAACTGACTTTAAGTTTTTTGCCTGTTTAAGATGATGCTTCTGTTGGCCCCCCGGTGGTGCTTCTGTTTGGCCCCCCGTTTGTGTGATGCTTCTTTTTGGACTGCCTGTTTATTTTTGGGTAACAGGCTGCTCGTCAGGTTCTTCCCTTCAGTCTGTGTCCATCTGTTTTTTGATATGTTAACACGGTGACTATCAACACGGTGACTATCAACACGGTGACTATCAACACGGTTACTATATCAACACGGTGACTATCAACCGGTCCCATCAAACGGTGACTATAAAAACGGTGACTATCAACACAGTGACTATCAACACGGTGACTATATCAACACGGTGACTATCAACACGGTGACTATTCAACACGGTGACTATCAACACGGTGACTATATCAACACGATGATTTTTAACACGGGGACTATCAAACGGTGACTATCAACACGTGACTATCAACAGGGTGACTTTTCAACACGGTGACTATCAACACGTGACTATCAACACGGTGACTATATCAACACGGTGACTATCAACACGGTGACTATATCAACAGGGGACTATCAACACGTGACTAAAAAAGGTGACTATCAACAGGGTGACTATCAACTTTTTTTACTATCAACAGGGGACTATCAACAGGTGACTTTTCAACACGGTGACTATCAACCGGGGACTATCAACAGGGGGACTTTTCAACACGGGGACTATCAACCGGTGACTATCAACACGGTGACTATCAAAAAATTTACTATCAACATGGTGACTATCAACAGGGGACTATCAACAGGGGACTATAAAACGGGGACTATCAACAGGTGACTATCAACACGGTGACTATCAAAAAGTGACTATAAACACTGTGACTATCAACAGGGTGACTATCAACATGGTGACTATCAACACAGTGACTATCAACACCATATATCGACTGTTATAAATATCGATTAAACTAATTCAAGGTCAAAAAATAAAAGACAAGGTCACTAGGTTTTTTTTTTTGGGGCTAAAAGGTTTTTCACGGGGTCAGGGGGAGAAAAAAAGGGCTCACGAATTAGGTGGGGGGGTCAAAAAGAAGTGGTGTCACGGGGTCACGAGAGGGTTCGGGCAGGTCACGAGAGGGTCACGTTCGGGAGATCACGGGGTCACGAGAGAGGTCACGGGGTCACGAGAGAGTCACGGGGTCACGAAAGAGGTCACGGGGTCACGAGAGAGGTCAGGGGCCCCCGGGGAGGGGTTTTGGGGCCGAGAGGTCACAGTGCCCCCAAAAAGGTCAGGGGGGTCACGAGAAAGGTCACAGTGTCGCGAGAGGGTCACGGGGTCACAAAAAGGGGGTGTCACTTTTTATGTTACTTTTTTTTTATCCTTTTACCTGTTTTTTTGTTATATTTACCAAATTTCTCTGTTGTAGCTGGGAAAAATACGCTGCCGTTGTCCCGTTAGGGGGTAATTGTCTCTGTTTACGGTTTCGTAATTACGGGGGAAAAATTTATCAATAAATACCGGGAGAACGCTAAATTCTCACGGGTTTTTACACCCGGGGGAAAGGAAGGCACAAAAAATTTTATCCGAAAGGGAGATCAAGACCCCCTTTAACGGGGGGGGGGGGGGGAAAAAAATATTCAAAAATTAAACAATCAGCTGATTAACCTGTTCAGCAAATTTTAAAAAAGCAATTGCATAATTTTGTTGCAAAATTAGAGGATTTTTTTTTCCATTTTGAAAAAAACAACAACGTTGTTTTAAAATTTTTTTTTTTCCCCGGGGGAAAAAAAATTAAAAATATAAATTTTTTTTTGGGTAATAAAGGTTTTAAATATTGGTTTTAAAAATTTTTTTTTTTTTACTGTTTAAAAAATTTGGTTTTTTTTCCCTTTGGGGTATCGTTAGTTTTCTTGGCTATTGTTAGTTTTCTTGATTATTGTTAGTTTTCTTGGCTATTGTTAGTTTCGGCTATTGTTAGTTTTCTTGGCTATTGTTAGTTTCCTTGACTAATGTTAGTTTCCCGGACTAGTGTTGTGTCCCTGACTAGTGTTATTTTCCCCTTGACTATTGTTTTCTCGGCTATTGTTAGTATAATTACTCTTCCTATTTTAAGCCTACAATACAATTGGAGTGGATTTTCTTGTTATGCTTTTTTCCCCATCCTTTCAGTCCCAGAATTACCATTTTGTATTTTCTATGTGATTTGAACGACTGGCCCCCTTAATATTTTTTCCCAGCTTAATTCTTATGAAAAAATTAGAGGGAAAAAAAGGGGAATAACAGGTAACTGTGCAATGTGGAGAAATTAAATTAGTTTTTTGTTTTTTCCACTGAAGGGGGATAGTTTATTGTGCACCCTCCATATCCATCCTGGGGGCGGAGCACAATAACATATGGATACACACAAGGCCTGGGGAAATGGCCCCAGAATTTACAGGAGAAAAAAAATTAACTCTATTAAGTAAAAGTATAAAATTTTAAAAAACAGACATAAAATAATTGCTAAATTAAAAACAATTAAGAAAGTAAAAAAAACTTGAGAGTGCAAAAAAAGACAAGAAAAAAAGAGCAGCGATGGGGTTTATTTCCCCCCCGGATGCTCCCACAGGTCGATGTAAATTCGCCAGTAACTAACTCTTTCATAGATTAGCGGGAATTTTTGGGGACCACCACACACCACCACACACACCACCACACACACCACCACACACACCACCCACACACCATAAACACACACAGTGGTAAAAAAAGGGAAGACCCCTTTTGAAGTGCCCAATCAACATGGTGTGGAGTAGTTAAACACCCAGGTTTGGGAAGATGAGGTATGAACCACGCTGGCGGTTTTTTGGGGGGTGACAAATTGCAATGTGCAAATGTGGATATCTTTTTTAGACGTTTTGCCATCCAGTGGCTTTATCACAAAACACTACAAGGACATAATGAAAAGAATGTAGAACTAAAAAAAAAGATGAGGTGATCATTTCCTAAAAAAAGGGAACCCCAGTCTTCAAGACTCCGGTGTTCACCAACCCCAAGTTTATTATTCCCTCATTTTTTGCATAAAATTCTTCACAGTTTTTTTTGATAAATTTTTGGGGAGGGGAAACTCTACAAAAAAAGTTACCCAGATTTGCACATTGTTTAATTCTTCTTTTTTGGGGTATAAATACCATTCATGTACTCTAGAGGTGGGTACATGGACGCCCCGTGGACTCAGAACACCTTTCCTCAAATGATGAAGGCGAAGGTAGGGTAGATTAACCCTACTTTTTTTTGACAGTCGGCAGCATGTGTGATCCCCCGTAGTCCAGCTGGCCCAATAAAAAACAGTAATGGAAGAGAAAAGAAAGGGTTTTCCAACATTACTGCGGTTCACTCACTTTTAAAATGGGGGCCCCAAAAAGGGCTGCTGAGAGAAGTAGTCGGGACGTTACGTTAAAATTTGGTTCAAAAATCAAGACAGGTAAGGGTGAAAATAAAAGCAATAATATTCATAATACAAAACAGGGAGATCTAGGACGTCAGAGAGCCGGGTAGCCAAGCTACTGTTTAGTTTTCTTGACTACTTTTTTTTTTCCCCTTAACTACTGTTAGTTTCGGGAATCCCAGTACCACTTTCCCCTACCACCCTGATGAGATTTTAAAAGAACAGGTGGGGGGGCTCCATCTGTTTCCTCTGGGACAAACACTCCCACATCTAAAAAAAAATAGTCATACACCCCTTATGAAATCATACAATAGTTAAAATTATCACCTTCACCGTTTTTTTTGGTTTAGTATGCCCGATATATTTTTTTTAAATTTTTTTGGAAAAAAAAAAGTTTTATGGGGGGGGAAAATGGCGAGAAGTGGATAAATGGTGTCAGCTGGTGGGGAAAAAAACTTTGCCCGCCAGTTAATGCTCATCAACAAGTGGTTAATAAGGGTTTAAAGGGGGGAAGAGGCTTCTTGAAAAACTTAGTAAAGGAGGGGGTTAAAGGGCCGAGGGGTCAGTACCCCTTTTTTTTCCCGGGGGAAAAAGCAAAGTGGTTGGTGCTCTCCCCGGGGGAAAACGAAAGGTTTTCCCTTTTTCCCTGTAGGGAGCCCGGGGGGAAAAAAAGGGGGTTTGGCGGGGTATCCCCCCCGACACCCTATCCTTCATTTTGAACTGAGAGCGTTGGTTTACCACCGCTATAAGTGGAAAAAATTGACTGTTTAAATATGCATAATTATACCTTAAATTCTTAAACTAGCTTAAGTGACCTGGGGTATTAATTTTTGTTTTGCTACTGTAATTTGTTATGAGTTGTACCAACCCTTTTTTTTTTTTTTTTCCCCCGTTTTTTTTAAAATTTTGTTTTATTTTTCCTTTTTTTCCCCCGGGATCCGTTGTTGCTTACTGGAGGGTTTTTCCCCGTTGTTGCTTCACTGGTAGGTTATACCTGTTGTTCTTTCACTGGTGGTTATACCTGTTGTTGCTTCACTGGTAGGTTATACCTGTTGTTCTTCACTGGTAGGTTTTACCTGTTGTTGCTTCACTGGTAGGTTATCCCCGTTTTGCTTCATGGAGGTTTACCTGTTGTTTTCACTGGGTTTTTTGGGGTTATTCCCTGTTGTTGCTTACGGTAGGTTTAAACCCTTTTTTGCTTCACTGGTGGTTATACCTGTTTTTTTTGGGCCTTTTCACTGGTAGGTTTATTTTTTTTCCCCTTTTTTGCTTCACTGGTAGGTTATACCCCTTGGTTTTTTTCTTTCAAATTTTTGGTTTTTGGGGTTTAACCTTGTTCTTCACTGGTGGTTATACCTGTTGTTTCTTCACTGGTAGGTTATACCTGTTGTTGTTTTCCCGGTAGGTTATACCTGTTGTTGCTTCACTGGGGGTTTTTTCCCCGTTGTGCTTCACTGGAAATAATCCTTTTGTTGCTTACTGGTGGTTATACTTGTTGCTTCACTGGAGGTTATACCTGTTGTTGGGTTCACTGGAGGTAATACCTGTTGTTGCTTCACTGGGGTAATACCTGTTTTGCTTCACGGGGAGGAATACCTGTTGTTGCTTCACTGGGGGGGTTATACCTGTTTTTCTTCGCTGGCAGGTAATATATGCCCTTTTTTACTGGCAGGAAAATTTCTTTGGGGGGCCCCCTAGCAGCCACTTGCTGCACCATTCTTGTGTGTAATAACATAGCTGCATTTTCCTAGTTAAGTTGTGATGAGCTTTTAAACCCTTGCCCCGCCTCTAACTTCTATATTCAGGAATTATTGTAGTATTTTAACTATGCCCCCCTAGTTGTACTCTTGTTTTAACCCCCCTGGATGGACTCACCTAGTTGTACTCACCCGCTCGTACTGGAATGGCGGGGGTTTGGGGGGTTCCAGTGAAAGCCCCGTCCTCCCTTTTTTTTCAAGATTAGGTTCAATAATTCCTTCCTTTTGGGGCTTATTATTAAAGTTTTTGTTTGAATCCTTTCACTGCTTCTTGGAAATCATTCCCTTTTTGACCCCCGTTATGTTTGAAATGTTTTTTGCCCCTTTTTGGCTCTTTTTGGCTTTCACCCCACCCCCTTTGTCTCACTCCTTTTTTTAAGTTTTTCCCCGCACTCCCTACTAAGCCCTCTATATCATACATGTCTCAGTCCTGTCTTCTGTTTTTGCCTTGATGTAGACCAAAAAGTCTTCTGCTTTGCCTCTTTCCATCTCTTTTGCTGCTGTAGCTACTCCTGCTGTAACTGCTCCGGCTACTGCTGCTGTAGCTACTGCTGCTGTAACTTTTTTTTTCCCCCGGGTTCTTTTCGTCCTCATTATTCTTTTCCCCATCAGAATCCCATCCTTCAGCCTTTTCCCCGGGTCTCTGTTGCTACGTCTCGGTTTTAAATTTTTCCCCCTTTTCCCCCTTTTTTTTCTTCTTATAAAAGGTATAATTTAATTTTGTACTGTATTTTAGTAAAAAGTATTTAATACTGCGCTGTAAGCCATGTTTCCCTTTGGGATAATCTATGACTTCCCCCCCCGGACGGGAATATATTTTATTCTGTATATCAAACTTTTTCCCCGACAGGGGGCTACTTAATGCCGGGGCTCATAAAAAGGGTTTGGGCTGAAAGGCTTTACCCCCCCCTTCACCGCCCCCCCCAACCCCCAAAACCACTCCACCTCTTGTCTTAGTGTGACACGTTCGAAAAGCCCCCCCGTACTAAGCACCATCCAGCGGCAGGTCCTCCAGCACTAGACCCCCTTCAAACACTGAGTACCTTCCAGCAGTGGGATACTTCTGGCATTCTTCTCTTTCCCGTGCTAAATACCATCCAGAGACAGGTCCTCCCGCATGTTCTTCAAACACCCTTGGGGGGCCCGCAATATATAACCTTTGCACGGGCCTATTCAGGACTGGTTGGGGTTTTAGTGCTGGTTCTTTACAGGGGTGTTCCTACCAGGGGGGGCTCCTTTTTCCAGCATCAGTCTGTATTCCCCCCCGTTTGGTTTCTTTTAAAATTTACACTGGTCTTTTCCCCAAAAATGATCTTGCCCAGCACTGGTCTTACCTTTAAAACTGATGTTACACTTTCCAGCACTGGCCCCTTTCACCTTCCCCAAAAATGATTTACACTTTTTCCCCCCCCTGGCCCTTTCACCTACCCCAAAAATGATGTTTCACTTTCCAGCACTGGTTTTTCACCTTAACAATAATCTTACACTTTCCAGCCATAAGTTTCCCCCCATTCCTTTTTTCCAGGTGCCCAGGGTCCTTCCTGATCCTTTGGGGCCCCTTTAAAAAGGTCTCTTGTGGGGGCGGGGATCTTCCAGCAAAACTTCTTCTGTTTACTGGATCCCTCATTTAACCTTTCTTCCCCTTTTCCCCCCCCAAACATTTTCTTTTGTACACAAGGCATTCGGGGCTTTTTTATACATGTTTCCTCTCTCACTCCCTCTCTCTCTCTCTCTCTCTCTCTCTCTCTCTCTCTCTCTCTCCCCCCCCCCCCATCTGCGTCCCCGCTCGGGGATATCACACTATGATCCATAAAAATCTGTTACTTTTTTCGAAAAAATTTTAAAACTGCCCCCCCTTTCCCCCCCCCCCCCCTCACCCCTCTCACATTTTCCCCCCCCCCTTCACTTCGCTGTCCCTCCACTCCCTCATACTCTCCCCAAAACCCTTTTCCCTTTCCCCCTTTTTACTCCCTCCCCCTTTTGTTCCCTTCCCCCCCTTTTCCCCTCCCCCCCCCCTTTTCCCCCGGGGGTTCCCCTTTCCCCCCCCCTGCCTGCCTGGCGTTTTTTTGCCCCTCCACTCGGGGGGCTTATAACAAGCACCTCCATAACCCACAGCTACTGCCTCCGCTGTCTCCTCCACGCCCGCTGCAACCCCCCCCCCTTTTTTAAATTTCTTTGTCTTTTTTTTTTCCCCCGGGGTTAAAAGGGGGGGGCCCCCCCTCCCTCTCTCCTTTCCCCCTTCTTCCTCTCTTTTCTTCTCTCTTTTTTCTTTTTTTTTTTTTTTTTTTTTTAAAAATTTTTTTGGGGGAAATTTTTTTCTGTGGTTTTTCTCCCCCTTGGGGGCCCTTTTTTAGACATATTAGTTAGTGTGATCCAAAAAAAAAAAAAATTAAAGTAGATGACGTTTTTTTTCCGTCTTTGGGTCATTATCCCCAAAAATGGGGGGGTTTATAAATTAGACAATATTTTGGGGGTTCGGTATCCGTGGAAACGTTTCGCCCAAACGAAAAATTTCCCTTTCCCAATTTTTAAGTTATCTTTCCGGCCATTTATCTTCATTTCTGAACGAAACGTCGCCTGACGTTTACTCTTGGGGGTTTGAAAAAAAACCCCTTTCGTAAGACGGGATTCACCATAACTAAAACCTTGATGAGTGAAAATTTTCCCCCTTCACTACTGGTACTTAACCTGTTCCTCTCTGACGAACTTGGGAAATTGTCAGCGAGACTGACCTCTATTGCGGGGAAATTTGTGTGGTATAAACTGTGGTAATATATACCGATAAATTCTTTTAGGAAAATAGTGAGAGAACATTTGGACATATTTATTAAAAAATTTTTTTGGTCTTGGGACCTTGATCACTTTCAAAAATTTTTGGGCCGGGGATTGATCAAGGTCCCAGGACCAGTTTATTTCCCTTTTTTTAGGCGCGGTCTTAAGAACATAAGAACTGCGGGGGGGCCCAAAAACGGCGGGACCTATTTTTTTTGGGGCCCTAAAGTTTGAACTGTTAGGGGGGCCCCTTCTCCCCCCAGTACCGGGGGGGGTTTTTCCCCGGGGGTTTTCCCCGGGCCCTGTCTATGACCAGTAGCCCCAAAAATTTTTTTGCAAGGGGGAAAAAAGGTGGTTTGGGGGGGGCCCCCCGGGAGGGGGGGCCCCCCTTGAACCTTAAGTTTCGGGGGGTTGAGCAGGCCTAGTGGCCCATTCAAGGCAGGTCGTTATCAAACCCCCCTTTTTCCCCAAAAAACACCATTTGTCCATCCTTTTAAGAAAAAAAGGATGGAGGAATTTTTCAGTAGTGTTGCTCCCCAAGAATTTGCTGCGGTATAAAAACAATGAGACCGATTGGTAGTGATGGGGGGAAAATTGATTGCCTCATCTACCACTGTCTCCGGGATAAAGTCTCTGTGTTGAAAAAAAAACCCCACTGGTTGGCGAAGTGTCTTTATAACTGAGGGGGGAGGATGTTGTACACGTGCCCCCAGTCATCCCTGGCCCCGGTAGGTTTAGTTTTTCCCCATGACTAACACTGCCCAATAAATTTTCGATTTTTTTTAAAAAAACAAGTGTCCTGTAGTTCGGTTGGTAGCGAAATTTTGAAAAATTATTGGGGGGATCCTCGGGGGGGTGGAAACATTGGTCCTTTTTTTTCCCAAGATACCTGGGCCCTGTTTACCTAGAGGAAGTAGGTCCCTTTGGGTTTTTACGGTGGGGGCCCCATCCTGGGGAAAAAATTTAAACCCTTTAAACTGCCTGAAATGCCCCCGCATAACTAGAGGCTTTTTTTTAGTATGTCACTGATGTCAGCTATGGTCTGTAGACTTTTTTATCATGTACTTGTACAAATAAAGATTATTATTATTATTATTTTTTTTGGGGGACGCTGAATTAAAATCTGAATTTTTTTTTTCCCCCAAAAGAACGAACAATTTCAGTGAAATAGAACCTGACGTTGTTTTTTTTTTTTACCAAGACACCCGTGTGGAGAAAGATATCAGGAACAGTTTGCTGGAGACTACTGCTGGAGGGGGGGCGGGAGAGCCAGACTGAATACGAGCAGAAATCGGAAATCTGTGATGTTTATATATGATTTTGGAGATTTCTGTTATATTTGTTATTTACGTAAAAAAAGGGGTTTGGGTTTTTTGTTATTGCAGTCAATCAACTTAATTTTTTTTTCCTTTCAACACACCGGCTGCATCCCCCCAGGCAGGGTGACCCACCGAGGCAGGGCCCCCCACGAGGCAGGGTGCCCCCAAGAGGCGGGGGACCTGAAAAAAAAAAAAAAAAGTTTCTCAAAAATTTAAAATTTAAAGTCTATGCATATTAAAAAAACCTGTGATTGTGATGTAAACGGTATGGGGAAAACCAACAAGTTGAAGAATGAAACTTTTTGTAACATTTGGGAATGTTTATTGGGGAAAAGCCCCCGCCAGTGACTTCTTCAGCCCCAAAACAGAGGAAAAAAATTAAAAAAGGCCACTGGCTATCTAAACGTTTCCCCAAAAAATTACCAAATGTTGCAAAAATGTCTCTTCAATACCGGGATTTTTAAAAAGGGGGCGTTTATCAAGTGGTTCTTTAACCTTAAATAGCCAATATATTGGTTATAAGTTTTAAAAAAAAAAATATTAGAGACAAAAATTTCCCGGGGTTCGTAATCACCCTCAAAAAGTCCCTTAAACAGGATTTTTTTTTTTTTTAGCTGGATAAAATTTTTTTTGTTGGCTAGTGTAATCATCGGTGTAAACATGGGCAAATTCGCCATATTTTCTAGGATTTTGGAACTCGAAGCTGGCAGGTACACCTTCAGTGTTTACATGTGACTACACATGTAGATGCACATGTGGAATTTTTCCCCCCCCTGCTTGCCGTCTGTCCAGGGTTTTGGAAGGGGGGTGCGATCTGGGGAAAAATTTTGGTTGAATCAGATTGCATAGTTTGGGCTGATTGTTTTGCTGGGCATTCAGCTTTTGTCATGACCCCCCCTGTGTCTCACCTTTAGCGTGACCCCATATGACCTGTCTCGCTTGCCAACTTGCATCATGCAAGACACGAAAAAAAAAAAGCCGTCAGAAAATCTGTCACCCCTTTTTTTAACATGTTTCCCCCCCAGTTAAAAAAAATTTATGGGGAGGTCAATTTGTGCTGGGGGTCGGGGAACACATCAAAAAAAAAAAATATATATATATATCCTTTTTTCAACTCCATAATTCTGATAGGAAATTTTTTTTTTAGTGACGGGCATTCAAGCCGCGTTTTTTTTTTTTTTTAAATTTTCCTTTTTTGACTGCAGTTTTTTAATGTTGTTTATTTTAGTACAAAGTTATTTATGTTAATTTATTTTAGGCATAACAGAAAAGGGCCCCCTAAAAACCCCCCCCAGTGTTGAAGGCTCTGCTAAAAAAACAGATTTTATCCAAGCTGGGTTCAGGCGAGAAAAAGAGTCATCTTGTTCTGTTCTGTATTCCGTCAAGAATTCGTAGATGAAAGGGGGTTTAGGTAGCCCCAAAAAAGGGAGCATACTCAGGGTGTGAGGGTATTTTGGGACATCACAAAAACCCTTGCAGCTTCTGTTGTCAAGCAGATACGATATACACTTTAATGCTGTTTATCTTCAGGGTGCCTTGTTTATAAGATTTACTATGTGATTCTTCTTAATCATTTAAAAAAAAAAAATTTCACCCCTTGGTTATCAACCTCACCCGGGGGATTCCAATACTCCCCCCATTCAATCTTATTCCCCCCATCACCATCATGATGCCTAGAGACTATCATTTGTGTTGTCTCACAAACAAATGTAACTGTAAACTGGTGATTGATGTATCAGAACGGGGCCCTTTTTTGGGGAAAAAAATTTAGAGTACAATCGTCTGCATAGGCATGAGATTCTGGGATTTTTAAGGAAATTTAAAAGGGGAGACATTCCATAACAATGGCCCAAGCGCACACCCCCAGGGGATGGCATCTGTTAGTGTCTTGTTGACTGTGTCCCTTTAGAATACTTTTTGAGATCTACCTTGAAGGTAATCACCGAGGAGGCAAATGCAGACCCGGGGGGAAAATCCTAGTGCCTCCAGTTTTGAAAAATCCCCGGTGCCATACTCGGTCAAAACTCCAGTAATGTCCTTTTAAATTTTCATAGCTGACCTTGGTTCATCCAGCTACTGTTGCCACATAGTGGGGAGGTTTAACAGCAGATCAGCATCAAGTTACATTTTCGAAACCATATTGAGGGGAAAAAAAAGTGAGTGGTAGTCAAGAAACGCGGTCACCTTCTTTGAACTATTGTCTCAAGAATCTTGTCAGTGATTGACAGGAATGACACTGGTCTGTAGTTGCTGATTTCTGCTCTGCTCTTTTTGTGAACCGGGACCACATTTTAACTTTTTTTTACAGAGGGCATTTACATAACACACACTGTGCTAGGCAGTGCGTAGATGGGGTCAGCGGGGATCCCCAGCTGGTCTGCACATCTACTCAGCAATCTTGAGCTCACCTTATCTGGGCCCAAATTTTTTTTTGGTTTTGGGGATTTAATGAAGAGATGTACGTCATCCCCCCTTTTCCGTTACCTCTGAAAACCCGGGCACAGTTCTTGTGACCAGGAAGGTGCAGCGGGGAAAAATGTTCAGCAAAAAGGTCAGTTTCACCTGACTGCTAGTACAGACGGTCCCATCCTCCCCCTTTTTTGAGGTGGAATAATTTTATCAGGTGAATAATCTTTTTTGGGGTTTTGACCAAGGATAAACCCCGGTTTTTTGACCCCCCCCTCTCTTTCTCTCTCTCTCTCTCTCTCTTTTGTCTCTCTTTTTTAAAAGGGAAATTTTTTTTTAGTGGTGGGGAACAGGTAATACTGAACCTTAATGACCATTGCGGAGTCAGGTGGCCATGATCTGTTGGGGTGGTTATCATCGTTATGGAGAAGCGTTAAATAAAATGGGGTTCAGCTCTTGGGGAATTGGAGGCAACGGGCGCGCGCGCACACACAGGAGCTGAGTCTCGACCCCTGCAACCACAATTAGGTGAGTACACACAGGGCCAGGGGGGTTTTGAAAAAACCCCCCCCAAACCCCAAAAAAGGGGAGGTACACACAAACCGGGGCCAGAAACTGAATCGGCCCCTTTAACCACAAATAGGGGGGTACACACACACATGGGGGGGAAAGGGGGGAAAAAGACCGCAGAGTATAGGCTAGGTGGCCAAAGACTGCAAACCTCACTCCCCCCCGGGGAAAAATCTTGGGGTGAGTATAAAACCCCCCACGTCTCCGGGGAAAAAAAATATCAACCAGATAACTTTTGGGGGAGCATATGGGCGCCCCCAAAAAAAAAAGAATAGCGTTCCGATAACAGAAGAAATCGTTCAAGACACTGTACACTGTGTACGTCAGGGGGATACTGGGTATGCAGCACAAGTTTAAACCCCACCTGGTCAAGCACGTCAAGAAATTAGAGAAAAAAAAAAAGGGCGACAAAGTTAGTTCCGGGGGTAAGGGGAATGTCCTATGAAGAAAGGGGTTAAGGGAAATCGGCCTGACGACACCGGAGGACAGGAGGGTTAGGGGGAAAAAATTTATAACGACATACAAAATACTGCTTTTTTAGATAAGGTGGAAGAGACAGGGTGTTCCAGAGAGGGGACACAGAAAAAGGGGGGCAATTGGGTTTTTGACCAGACGAGTCAAAGTGATGTTAGGAAGATTTTTTTAGTCATAGAGTTGTCAGGAAGTGGAATAGTCTAGCAAGTGATGTAGTGGAGGGGAACCATACATAGCTTTAAGACTAGGTATGATAAAGCTCATGGAGCAGGGGAGAGAGGACCGGGGGGGGGTCAGAAAAAGGCGGGGGGCCCCCGGGGCTAAGTATCGACCCCTGTAACCACAATTAGGTGAGTAAAACACACACACAGCATCAGGCGCCTAGGAAACCTAAGAACAGCATTCCGACATCTTAAAAAGGGGAAACGTTCAGGCCCCCCCACTTTTACGTTGGGCCCCCCTACTGGAGTATGCAGCACCAGTTTGGAACCCACCCTGGTTTGAACACGACTAGTGTCGGAACTAAAAAAGGGATGTCCTACGAGGAGAGGTTAACGGAAATCGACCTGACGACACTAAAGACAGGAGAGATGGGGGGTATGATAACGACATAAAAATTGGGGAGGGGAATCGACAAGGGGGAAAAGAAACAGGATGTTCCAGAGATGGGACAAAAGCAACAAGGGGTCACAGTTTGAAGTTGAAGACCCGGATGAATCACGGGGGTGTTAAAGATTTCTTCAGTCACAGAGTTGGGAAGTGAAATAGTCTGGGAAGTGATGTAGGGGGAGGCAGGATCCATACATGGGGTTTAAGAAGAGGTATGATAAAGCTCATGGAGCAGGAAAAAATGACCCAGTAGCGACCAATGAAGAGGCGGGTTTGGGGGCTATGATCGCCCCCCCGCAACCAAAAAAATTTAGTACACACACACAAAAAGGGGGGGGCACTTTAAAAAAGGGTTGGTCATTTGACCCCAAAAAAACAGTAAGTTCTTTGAAGTGAAAAAGTGAAAAAGGGGGCTGAGGGAGAAAGTGACCCCGTAGGGGGTGACTTAACTTTTAAGGGGGTGAGTTAAACCACCTCAGTGAATCACAAGCCATGGCAAGGCGGCCCCAAAAGGGGCCCCCGGTCACACCGGGGAAAAAAACCTTGGGGGTTTTTTTCCGGCGCTATTCAGACCTCTAGTGTCATTAATAATAAAAGGGGTTGGGGAAAAAAACTGGGTCACCCTCCTCCCGACCCATGTGTAAAAATTTTTTCCCCCTGATTACCATTACCTCCCTTCCTTCCTCCCCCCCCCAGGTCCTACCTTCCTCCCCCCCCACAGGTCCCACCTTCCTCCCCCCCCACGGTCCTACCTTCCTCCCCCCCCACAGGTCCTACCTCTTGGTAGACAGCAACCACCCAGGGAGGTACTACCGTCCTGCCAGGTGACTGTGAAACAGAAACCTGAAACTGTTTTACATGATGGTAGGATTGCTGGTGTCTTTTTCTGTCTCATAAACACGCTGGATAACAGGTATATCTAGCTACTTCTACTTACACTTTAGGTCACACTACACTGGCATACACATGCATATATATACATACACACATCTAGGTTTTTCTTCTTTTCTTAATAGCTCTTGTTCTTTTATTTTCTCTATTGTCCATGGGGAAGTGGAAAAGAATCTTTCCTCCGTAAGCCATGCGTGTCGTATGAGGCGACTAAGATGCCGGAGCAATGGGCTAGTAACCCCTTCTCCTGTACAAATCTACTAAAAACGAGAAGAAGAAAACTTTATAAAATTGGGTTGTCTGAATGTGCGTGGATGTAGTGCGGATGATAAGAAAGAGATGATTGCCGATGTTATGAATGAAAAGAAGTTGATGTCCTGGCCCTAAGCGAAACAAAGCTGAAGGGGTAGGCGAGTTTCAGTGGGGAGAAATAAATGGGATTAAGTCAGGAGTATCTGAGAGTTAGAGCTAAGGAAGGTAGCAATAATGTTGAAGGATCAGTTATGGAAGGAAAAGAGGGAATATAAATGTGTAAATTCAAGGATTATGTGGATTAAAATAAGGGTCGGATGCGAAAAGTGGGTCATAATAAGCGTGTATGCACCTGGAGAAGAGAGGAGGTAGAGGAGAGAGAGAGATTTTGGGAGATGTTAAGCGAATGTATAGGAACTTTTGAACCAAATGAGAGAGTAATTGTGGTAGGACCTAAATGCTAAAGTGGGAGAAACATGCAGAGAGGGTGTAGTAGGTAAGTTTGGGGTGCCAGGTGTAAATGATAATGGGAGCCCTTGATTGAACTTTGTATAGAAAGGGGTTTAGTTATAGGTAATACATATTTTAAGAAAAAGAGGATAAATAAGTATACAAGATATGATGTAGGGCGTAATGACAGTAGTTTGTTGGACTATGTATTGGTAGATAAAAGACTGTTGAGTAGACTTCAGGATGTACATGTTTATAGAGGGGCCACAGATATATCAGATCACTTTTTAGTTATAGCTACAGTGGGAGTAAAAGGTAGATGGGATACAAGGAAAATAGAATCAGTAAGTAAAAGAGAGGTGAAGGTTTATAAACTAAAAGAGGAGGCAGTTAGGTAAGATATAAACAACTATTGAGGATAGATGGGCTAGTGAGAGTGTAGGCAATGGGGTCGAAAATGTATGGGGTAGATTTAAAAATGTAGTGTTAGAGTGTTCAGCAGAAGTTTGTGGTTACAGGCGAGTGGGTGCGGAGGGAAGAGGAGCGATTGGTGGAATGATGATGTAAAGAGAGTAGTAAGGAGAAAAAGTTAGCATATGAGAGGTTTTTACAAAGTAGAAGTGATGCAAGGAGGGAAGAGTATATGGAGAGAAAAAGAGAGGTTAAAAGAGTGGTGAAGCAATGTAAAAGAGAGCAGATGAGAGAGTGGGTGAGATGTTATCAGCAAATTTTGTTGAAAATAAGAAAAAGTTTTGGAATGAGATTAATAAGTTGAGGAAGCCTAGAGAACAAATGGATTTGACAGTTAAAAATAGGAGAGGAGAGTTATTAAATGGAGAGTTAGAGGTATCGGGAAGATGGAGAGAATATTTTGAGGATTTGTTAAATGTTGATGAAGACAGGGAAGCTGTGATTTCGTGTGTAGGGCAAGGAGGAATAACATCTTGTAGGAGTGTGGAAGAGCCAGTTGGGGTGTAGGGAAGTTCGTGAGGCAGTGGGTAGAATGAAAGGGGTAAGGCAGCTGGGATTGATGGGATAAAGATAGAAATGTTAAAAGCAGGTGGGGATATAATTTTGGAGTGGTTGGTGCTATTATTTAATAAATGTATGGAAGAGGGTAAGGTACCTAGGGATTGGCAGAGAGCGTGTATTGTTCCTTTGTATAAAGGCAAAGGGGACAAAAGAGAGTGCAAAAATTATAGGGGAATAAGTCTGTTGAGTGTACCTGGTAAAGTGTATGGTAGAGTTATTATTGAAAGAATTAAGAGTAAAACAGAAAGCAGGATAGCAGATGAACAAGGGGCTTTAGGAAAGGTAGGGGTGTGTAGACCAAGTGTTTACAGTGAAACATATAGGTGAACAGTATTTGGATAAGGGTAAAGATGTTTTTGTGGCATTTATGGATTTGGAAAAGGCGTATGATAGGGTAGATAGGGGGCAATGTGGCAGATGTTGCAGGTGTATGGAATAGGAGGAAGGTTACTGAAAGCAGTGAAGAGTTTTTATGAGGATAGTGAGGCTCAGGTTAGAGTGTGTAGGAGGGAAGGGACTATTTCCCAGTAAAAGTGGGCCTTAGACAAGGATGTGTGATGTCACCGTGGTTGTTCAATATATTTATAGATGGGGTTGTAAGAGAAGTGAATGCGAGGGTCTTGGCAAGAGGTGTTGGGCTAAAAGATAAAGAAGCAAATACAAAGTGGGAGTTGTCACAGTTGCTTTTTGCTGATGACACTGTGCTTTTGGGAGATTCTGAAGAGAAGCTGCAGAGGTTGGTGGATGAATTTGGTAGGGTGTGTAAAAGAAGAAAATTGAAAGTGAATATAGGAAAGAGTAAGGTGATGAGGATAACAAAAGAATAGGTGACGAAAGATTGGATATCAGATTGGAGGGAGAGAGTATGGAGGAGGTGAATGTATTCAGATATTTGGGAGTGGACATGTCGGCGGATGGGTCTATGAAGGATGAGGTGAATCATAGAATTGATGAGGGGAAAAGGGTGAGTGGAGCACTTCGGAGTCTGTGGAGACAAAGAACCTTGTCCATGGAAGTAAAGAGGGGAATGTATGAGAGTATAGTTATACCAACGCTCTTATATGGGTGTGAAGCATGGGTGATGAATGTTGCAACGAGGAGAAGGCTGGAGGCAGTGGAGATGTCATGTCTGAGGTCAATGTGTGGTGTGAATATAATGCAGAGAATTCGGAGTTTGGAAATTAGGAGGAGGTGCGGATTACCAAAACGATTGTCCAGAGAGCTGAGGAGGGGTTGTTGAGGTGGTTTGGACATGTAGAGAGAATGGAACGAGACAGAGTGACTTCGAGAGTGTATAAATCTGTAGTGGAGGGAAGGCGGGGTAGGGGTCGGCCTAGGAAAGGTTGGAGGGAGGGGGTAAAGGAAGTTTTGTGTGCGAGGGGCTTGGACTTCCAGCAAGCATGTGTGAGCGTATTTGATAGGAGTGAATGGAGGCATATGGTTTTTAATACTTGACGTGCTGTTGGAGTGTGAGCAAAGTAACATTTATGAAGGATTCAGGAAACCGGCAGGCCGGACTTGAGTTCTGGAGATGGGAAGTACAGTGCCGGCACTCTGAAGGAGGGGTGTTAATGTTGCAGTTTTATAACTGTAGTGTAAAGCACCCTTCTGGCAAGACAGTGATGGAGTGAATGATGATGAAAGTTTTTCTTTTCGGGCCACCCTGCCTTGGTGGGAATCGGCCGATGTGTTAATAAAAAAAAAAAATATAATATATATATATATATATATATATATATATATATATATATATAT